>BLKR01000368.1:378470-455451 GCA_011170035.1 Teleogryllus occipitalis
TTCTACAATGGTCAATATGGTAAATACTTTTAATTGTGTCAGTATATAAGAATAAGACGTACTGGAGCAGATTTCAATAGTTTTCAAACCTTTGGCTGAAAATTATGAGCCGTAGTGTAATCGAACTAGTCCGAAATTTTTTTATGGATGACTCAAACCACATTTTATCAGTAAGCCATTGTAGTTACCAATACTGAAGTCACTTTATCAATAGTGTTTCCAAAAGCTGGAATTGACAAAAATACGGATAACTATGAAAACAAATGTATTAATTAAAGATAATCAATTTTAGGTTTTGTCATTAATTTCCCCAGAGGATCGCTTCTAGAAATTAATAGATTGCCATTGCACTAATGTGGACGGAGCGAAATTTAACGAAGAGCATTCATTACAATAATTGAGCACAACTTTGATTTGACCGCAGATGTGTGCATTGGAAACTGACACGATATTAACTTCATGAAACGTTGCCTTCACAAATACTGCTTTTGTTCATTTATATCGTTGGTTGGAATAGGGAATATTTAATTATTAAAAGGTTCTTTTGTATAAAAAATTCACATTATTTGGCTTCATTTAAAATTGAGCTGTTATTTCCGCCTTGTGTATCAGAAATTATCTTTACGTTGCTAACATTTTCTTTTTGTTTGTAATTGTATTGCTGTAGTCAATTGTATTATTTCCGCTCTGAATATCACTGATGATGCTGGAATTTAATATTCCCAGCACACAGTGTTTTCAGAGATACAATAGTACTATAAACAACATTTGTATCTCTAATAGCCGACATTTAACCTTTACAGGCTACCTCAGTTTCGTAGAATCACCTATATTGCGAATCATACTTCCTGAAATTCGATTGGCATGAATAATTAATGAATTATTTCGTAACAACAGTTAAAATGGTTTCGAAAGCCTTACATACAGAGAAAGCAATAGCAGACGGCTCATGAACGCATGAAAATGATTAAAAACGTCATTAGATTATATCTTAGTCTTTTCAGAGTAAGAATTGCGAAGAGTGTGAATACATTTGTGCAATAGTTAGATTAAGATATTCTTAACAAACAATTATTGTGGAGTTCAACGCTATAGTTCTTGGAAACGATCGGTGTCTCTCCCCAGGCGAAGCCATTGAGGAAAACAAACTCATTGGCAAAATATTACGTTTCATCCTAGTTTCATTTTCATTCCCTACTTATTTTCGTCATTGTTGATAGCAAACATTTGTTTATCATGACCTGGCTGATATTAGTTGACCTTTCTGTCCACTTACATTTCTTTAATATTTATTTTCTCCGTTCTCTGTTTCGATTTGTTGCACTCTAGAGGTTTTTACAAAAAATAAATTGAAATTGAGAAACAAAAAAGAATTGTTCACAAATAAATTGAATTTTCTTTGTGAACATTATTTTCATAATAAAAGTATTCACTAAAATAGCCGTGAGAATTGTGCAAAATAGTATTTTTCTTTTCATGAAGTGCGACCAAATCAATGTTAAATTAAAAGGGATGTATTATCATTTTGAAATCATGAAAACATACACTTTGTATTTTTAAATACTACTTTCGTGTTCACTGTAATCGTATCTGATTTATTAAATAAGTATATACAGTCCAAGGGCTGACTTACAATTTTTTAGATGCAGAATTGTTCTTAAACAGTTTTGCCAGTCACTCATTACAGTTAAATATTTCTATTTAATATACTACGTTTTACTTATGTATTAATTGGTCTTTATTAGTAGTGATCAACATCTTTGGTTACCGTGCTTTTTGGCACTGATGTAAATACACATTAAAACTGATAGTACGAGTATAATATAAATAATGCAATGTATATATGTATATATTATTAATATGACATATTTACCAACTTGATAAAGCATCGTGAAGTTTTCATACGAAAAACAGCAAATGTTAACTTATTCTGGAAGTGTTTGTATTGGAAATATCGACAATTCGAAATCCTCGAGTGTAGTTCAAGATTGTGAAATCATAAATTGTGACCTGTATTTCAATCACATCGGAAAGTGACCTTTAATTTCCTTTTGATCATCCCACACCAGCGTTTGTCCTCACTTCCCAGAACATCATCTGTACGCCCCAAGCAGAGAAACTCGGATGTGTACAGTGATTTATGGCTCTCGCAAAGCTCCTCGGGAGTCCGCGATCTCAAGGGAGAATTCGCCACGTCGTCGAGTCGCGTCGACCTGGCCTGCGATCCCCTGCGAGCCGACGCTGCTACGGCGATTGGCTTCGAAATCCAATATCTGCCGCTCACCGCGCGGCCCTACCTCCCCCCCCCCCCCCCGATACCTATCTGATCCGGCGCCGACTTGAGGTAATGAAACGAGGGGCCGCCGGCGCTGGGGCTCGAGGCGGAACCCGCTGGAGTGCTCGTCCATTAAACATGCCACGCGGGTTCTCATTTTCCACGCTGTTGAGCGCGGCGCTGCAATTTCACACTTTTGAACTGCGTTGCTGATATTATACGGGAATTGATGTTCGCTCTATTATTAATGAGATTTGCTGGAAACCGGGCATGTTAATGCACTGGATATCGCATAATTAATGTGAGCTGGCCTGTGTGCGCGCGGTGGAGAGGACCCTGTTGTTTGCTACGGAAGTAGCTGGCAGAACTTGCTCGTACTGCAGCCCTTGTAAATGTAGTACGTCATGAGATAATGGCTCTGAAACGCATTGAAAGTAATATGCGTCTTGCATGTGTTTTTGCATTTTTTTGAATAAATCAAAATATGTGTGAACAAAATTGGACAGGTATCGTGCTGATAGATTTTAATTTGGAGTGAGTAATCAATAGCGCAGCGTGGAGTTTAGGGACTACATTTTAATGAGGCATGGATAAATTTGTGATAATATGCGCTAATGAGTTCGTATTATAGATTTGCACTTATTGATTAATTGGAAAATTAACAACCAGTCTATAAAAACATATCAAACAACTGTTTTTTCGGTAAACTGTTTTTGGTAAAAATAATTCAATTAGCAGAAGTGGTAAAAATCATTCAATAACCCATCATGTTCTGTAAATTTAACTTAGAGTATAAGTGATAATTTCTAATGCAAAATGTCAAAGAAAAATTAATTGTTTGGGATCAGAAAGAATGTAACAAATTATATAAATATCAAAACTACTGATTTCCAGCATTTATAATTTTTCACGAGTCTCAATTATAAATTTTCTTACACCTACATTCTAACTTTGGAGTTTATGACATCCAAATGTTACCCACACCTACCTCATTAAAGTTCATTAAAGGTATCAGAGATGCAAGTATATGAGATTGTTTTCATATAAACCTTCCATCTTCAATGTTTTTAAAAAATTTCCAAGAGATTGCAGAAGTAAAACGCCATATTGGGCTTTGGAAACAATAAGATGAAATCTGATGAGTATGATACAAATCAAATGAAAAAGTAAGATCGCTCAAAACATTTTAAACGTTTATGAAAGAAAATGAGAGATATGAAGTTTAACTTTATTACTGAAGTTAAGGACAATCTTAATGCCGATCGTGATAATATATCTGCAATTCGCTATTTGTTTAAATACATAACTCTTTGTATTTACTTGACTAGTTAATATTGTTCATGGTAGGGCTACTTTTGCGTGGAGAGGTTTGAATACAGTGAGCGTGACTTAGTTAGAATGAAAAATAAAACGCTCAGCTATCTTAATTTTAAGTAAGGAAAGCATTTCTTCGCATAAAAATATAAAAGTAAACAGTGCGCCAGGAAAGTCTCTCTGCAGTGAGTCAAATCAGGGCCTCCTATTAAAAATTGCATTTATGTTGGTAGCAACTACATCATTGGGAAACAAGAGAAGCGGACATCACTTCCAACATCTATTATGATTGTGGTAAGTACCCAATTTACGTTTTCAAGCTGCAGCTCGAGCTACCATCATTATTTCTGTTGCAAGCACTTTCACTAGCAAGGTGCCACTGCGGAGAGACTTCCATGGCGCGCTATAATTATGACATTTGTAACTCTAATGCTACCTTGTAAGCGCGCTAGTTGGATATTTAAATTGGTATCTGCAGGATTGGCTTGCCTCATTCATCTCGCGAGAGCTGAGCAGAATTCCGAAGGAGCAACAAGGACTTCCACGCTTGAGGTCAGAGAGAGACGGTACACTGCGAGAAAATCTGTCGCTTGGCGTTTTCTCTTCTACCGACCTAGCTATCCTGCTAATATCGAAAAGCCAGCAATTCGTCTGGAGTGGAACCCTAGAACCTCCTGCTCAGAGGCACTGACACAGTGGCATTAATGGATGTTCTGAGCCGGCGGTAGAGGTAATATTTCTCTACACACGCTCTAGGTTGAATACGAAATGTATGTCAGTACAGTAGTTTCCGGAAATAGCTGACACACGAGACAGAAATACGGTGGGTCGCCGCGAAGGGAGGACGAAATGTCGCCCCAGTAGCACTCGATACCCCACGGACTAGCAGCAAGTTGCCTTGCCGTGACTCTTCGGATGCATAAGGAGGATATACGTGTGGCACCGCGGGATTCAGATAAAGTGGAATCTCCATATCTAGACACTATATTTCCCTAGGATGGTGTGAATTCTTCGTCCTATGCATCGGAGAGCGGTATCTTACACTACAAGATAATGTGCTGCGGATTGCATTTACAAGGGGACGATTAAGAGTAGTGAATCGTTGTTTCGCTGGACGTCATATTTTTCGGTAGCAGCAAGACATCCTGGACATGTTCTTCAAAACGTAGTATATTTTAAAATAATTCTAACATTCACTCAAGTCGACGCACTCATTTCCTTGTGACGATTCACTCTTGTAACTGATAAGTTATTCTTTCATTTCTTTGTCTTCATTAAATCACAGTCATGTTCGACGTAATTGCCTAAGCCCAAATGTAGAATGTTTGGTTAAAATGAAACTATTCGTCATTGCATGTTTACATCTCAGATATACTATTTTCCCTCTATCCAATTTTACCACAAAGCCTGTATGAGTAAACGACAACATGTGAGTGAACCCTGCAGATGTTGCTAAAAAGTAAGAAAGCCATGTATGGGTCCCATACCGTGTTCGCGCGGTCTATACGTTTTCTTGGCGTCTGCTAATCGGGTGCTCTGGGTCGGGCAAGGGAAGATCTGGAAATAGCAGGACGGGTCGGAGCGGCGGTGCAGAAAGAACATGTTGAAACGAGGGGGCGGAGCGGGTCGGCACGGAGATGTGTGGGAGAGGTGGGGAGGAGCAGGATGCAGCGGGGAGGGAATGGAGCGGCCGGAGATAGAAGAGCGGTATAAATCGGCATGGGCAAAGTGTCGCCCCAGTACAGTACAGTGGCGTGGTATTTAGTGGGATGGGGTGGGCAGAGCGGAGATAGGAGGGCGAACTGCTTGGGACGCGTATTAGGAGAATGGAAAGCGGGGTTGAGAGGAGCGAGGCGGAGAGGAGAGACACATAGAGGAGAGGAAAGGGTCAGGGACGAGAGGAGCGAGGTGAGACGGAGAGGCGAGGGGCTAAAAGGAGGTTGGTGGAGAGGAGAGGAACGCGGGGGGCAGGGAGGGGTAGCGAGGGGCAGGGAGGAGAGAAGCGAGGGAGAGAAGAGAGGCGCAAAACGGAGAGGAATGCAGCTAGAGCGGAGGAAAAGGGTAGGGAGGAGAGGAGCAGGTACAACAGAGAGGAGAGAGACGAAGAGGAGCTTGGTGGAGAGGAGAGAGACAGAAGGGCGGAGAGGGACAGAGAAGGAAAGTTGGCGCAGTGGGAGGGTGAGAAGAAGAGGGGACTGAGACGAGCGTGGCGAAAAAGAGTGAGGCATCGAGGGGGAAGAGGGGCCGGGAAGACAGGAGCAAAGTAAGTCGGAGGGGAGAGGGCCTGAGAGAAGCGGGACGGAGCGGAGAGGGGCTCAGAGGGGAGGAGATGAGCGAGGAGAAAATAGTGAACGGGGCGGGATCAACAGGAGAGGAGCGGGTCGACTCGACGAGGAGCGGGCGGTGAGCAGTGGAGGGGAGAAGTGCGATGCGTGGCGTGGCGTGGCGTGACGTGACGTGGCGGGGCAGGGCGTGGCATGGCGGGGAGAGTCAGGGGCAGAGCGTGGCGTGGCGGGGCGGGGTGAGGCGGGGCGTGACGTGGCAGGGCCTGGCGTGGCGGTGTGTGGCGAGGCGGGGCAGGGCATGGCGTGGCGGGGCGTGGAGGGGCGGGGCTGGGAATGGAGCGGGGAGTAGCGAAGGGAGTGGTGGAGCGGGGAGTGGGGAGCGGGGAGTGGGGAGCGTGGGAGGCGGAGCGGGGAGTGGTGGCGAGTCTTGGCGGGGCGAGGCGTGACGTGACAGGGAGTGGTGTGGCGTGGCTGGGCGTGGCGTGGCGTGGGCGTGGCGTGGCGTGGCGTGGCGGGGCGGGGCGGGGGCGGGGCGGGGAGTGGCGTGGCGTGGCGTGGCGTGGCGTGGAGGGGCGGGGGGGGGGGGGGGGGGCGGGGCGCTGCGTGGCATGGCGTGCAGAGCTCGTCCCGTGCGTGGAGCTTCGGAGGGGCTGCGCTGTCGGCGCGGCGGCGGCGCTGATGAATGCGGCGCTTAGCCCCTCCGCCTCCCGCCTCCCCGCCCACGCAGCTCATCTGCGGTTATCGCACTGCGTCTGCGGCGAGGGGCCGTGGCGGCTTCCGCAGCTCCCCCCTCCCTCACCGCACGCCCTCGCGGAGGTGCGCCGCCTCAAAGCGCTTCGCGATGGCCCCCGCGGCGCCGATGAAGGCGCCTCCGCCGGCGGCACCGGAGGCAGGGGCACAGACAGGGGGAGCAGTCAACTCGGGGAGAGTGGGAGGTGACAATAGGAACTGTAAACACCGCGGGGCAGATGCTCTGCGGAGGGGAATGAAATGTTTTATGAAATCTCGAGTGTGCAAATATAAAAATGTTGTCAACTTTACATGAATCCAACTTTAGTAAGTAGTAAGTAATTTATTGACTTCAACCTCAGTTATATGCCAGGATATTAGTATGCAAATAATGAACAAAACGTAAAAAACAGTAAGAACGGCGACCTTCTCCCGCTGACTGGCGAGATCCGGCCCCAACCTACGTCGACATGCAGGTATTTTCCTCAACCAGGTATCTCCCACCAGCGTGTCACCGCCCTAACTGAGAAAACTTCTAAGCTCCCAACAGGTCTTCTGACATGTGTTGTAGTGTAGTGCATGAAAGTGTAAGTGTGTGTAAGTAAGGGGTGAGGAAATGACAAGGTAGGAGGAACAGAAATCGCGGGCGGTCAATGGCCCATTTGTTAGGGTACTGTTCCGGTATTCGCCTGGTATTTATTGGAGAAACCACGTAAACCTATTGATCAGAGCAACCTGCCTCTAGAATTCTTCGCCAGAATTCTCCCCCAGACAGCGGCTGAACTCGACCTAGCTAGTGTCGAAAATCCTGCCGCCTTGGGAACTCGTCTAGGACCTTCCGGTCAGAGGCGCTGCAGTGACATCAGTTGATGCCCTGAGCCACCTATCCCGGTCATTCGCCTGATGTTCATCAGATACCACGTCAAACTACCGAGCAGAACAGCCAGCCGTTAGAATTCTCCCCCAGACAGCGGCTGAACTCGACCTAGCTAGTGTCGAAAATCCTGCCGCCTTCGGAACTCGTCTAGGACCTTCCGGTCAGAGGCGCTGCAGTGACATCAGTTGATGCCCTGAGCCACCTCTCCCGGTCATTCGCCTGATGTTCATGAGAGATACCACGTCAAACTACCGAGCAGAACAGCCAGCCGTTAGAATTCTCCTCCAGAAAGCGGCTGAACTCGATGTAGTTAGTGTCGAAAATCCTGCTACCGACCAGACCAGAGGCCCTGCTGTGTCATCAGTTGACGCCCTGAGCCATCTTTGCCGTCCATTGTCGGAGCTTCGCTGCGGCGGCGGAGGCGTCGGCGGAGCGTCGTCGGCGTCGCGACGCGCCGTGGCAATCGATGCGCAAGCGCCTCTCAAGTGCACCTCCGGGTGCTTTCAGAAATGGAGCGCAGTTTCCACGACTTTTTTTTCTCGCGAGAAAAAGGAGGAAAAGGTTTGAACTTTCCCCATCATCTTTGCTCAACTTCAAAGCTTTACTGAAGGTATTTCAGAGTGAAGACTCGAAAGTGCATTCTGCTTCCCATCGATGTGTACTTTTATGGACTCCTCTTACGGTGTATATAGTGTTGGCAGTATAATTTTGTTGGAGTCACGTCAGTGTAGCGGGAGAACGAGTTTCCTTCTTCTTGAAAGTTTATATTTATTCCCAATAGAGACTGTGTGGAAATATTAAATTACCCTATTTTGTAAAAAACAAACGCATGTTTCGAGAAAGAAGCCCGAAATTAAAAGGGGCTCCTCTCTTCACTGAAGAACTCGATGCGAGTTCTTCGGCGAATAGAAGTTTTCTTTCATTTCAAAAACAAATTAATGAAAATTAAACAAGTTAATGTTCATAATGTTTATTTATTTAGTGAAATAATTCGATTAGTTTAACATAGTTCCGTAAGAAACAGTATAATTTGCCTGCATTTTGTTCATCTTAATACTTTAAGCTTTTGACCATATCGTTAATGAATTGTACCACTATATTACTTGCTGTTTCTTTGAAACATATTGTATTATTTAGGTGTATTATTTTCTTCAATTAAATAATAATTGAAATTTTATCATTTTCTATTGGCCAGCCTTCGATTTATACGGTATAAATTAAGTTCCTAATTTGATAATATTTCACTGATTGTCACTAGTGCCCATATATTTATTATCGCACTTGTTATTGAATTATTAAAATCAATATTTTCAAATCAGACTTTCTCGGGAAAAAGTTGCCTATATCAGATTGAATTTAAATGATTGAACTGACAAGTTGGATACGTTTCGAAATATTATTCCCTATAAGACAAGACAGGAATGTACACTAACTCAAACCAATTGCATATTTCAATATTTGAAAAAAATAATTTGAATCAGATTAATAGATGGATTATTAGTACTCAAGGAATTAAATTGTCGAAGTAAAAATATACTTTTACTTTCAAAGAACAAAAATTAAGTCACATCATGAAATTCCTTGACACTAGATTGCCTTTTTATAACATCTTCAAAATCAGAATCCATTCTTTTTAAAATCAATTGCTATTAGTCAACCGACACGAGAAAATTCGAAGATTGTGTCAGTCAGGACAAGTGTAGAACAGACGAGATCGTAATGGTCATTATTCTCACCCATTTAAGCGAATAACGTAAAAGATCATCGCTCTTTCCACATCTCCCACACCCATGGCAAACCAAACTAATACGTTCGTGTGTTTCCTACTCTTGGGGCAACAGTGAAGCAATCACTTAGAACCCGCACGCGCCCTGCAGCTCGTAAAGTGCTTTGCGCTCGTAAATTCCCAGGCTGCTCCGCCCCGCGCCAGGCAACGCCTCCGCGCTGCTCTCTTGTTTCTCGGAGGCTCCGCCGCCGCCGCCAGCGCCGCGTAGTGGGCGCGAATCGAAATTTGCATCCGTAATTGAATCCTGCGACTCGGCAGCCTCCGATGGGATTAGGTTAGCCCCGGCTGCGACTCGCCAATTTTTCGCCGTTCTGCCTGCCCACGGCGCGCGTCTTCTGCAGAAAGAGCGCGCGGCAGACGGCCCTTTCTCTGTCAGGAGATTCTCTCCCTCGAAATGTTCACCCTTCACATCTGTTAAGAACGTCTCTCATCGATGGAAATTTCTCGGTTTGCGGTGATTTTTGAATTGATTAATCTGTTACAGAAAATGTATTCAACAGAAGAAACTTAGAAATAATGCTAAAGACAAGAGAAACGATGTTTATTTCAGGAATTTTAAAAAGAAGATAAGAGAGGTACTTTTTGGGGGAAAAGGGTAGATTGTTTGACGTTGAATGTCACCAATGGCGATTATATTCTAAACACCTTAATCAATGTAACGAACTGAATTTTTTCGATGTCACCCTACAGAGCTAACAAGAAACAATTGATCGTGCAATTTGAAGCATGTTTGCGCTTTGACAATACATTATTGTAATTTACGTATATTTAATTATATAGAGAAGTTACTCTAAGAATTGACCGCTTTGACAGCTCGGGAAAAAACTGAAAGACTCAGAGCGATGACATTGCCAGAGATAGTGATGAAGTCATTTACAAGGGACCTAACTTTAACGAAGGCACTGATAAAATGGACATAACCAGCATTTACGTTGCAAGCAGTGACCAAGCAATAGCTGTCAAAGTAGTAATATCTCTATGAAAATATTCATATTCGTTTCTCGAGAGATATAACCACATCACAATATTCTTGCATTGGCAATAAATCAGATTTGAAAGAACGATCTCCGCTGGGACGGTAGATCAGATGTTTAACTCCGAAATATTACCTAGGCGCAACAATGGTAAATCATTAGCAATGACAAACCAAAATCTGCTGATGAGAAGATCGCAGAGAGGATAAGAGTGAACAAACGTCACAAAAATGTTGCTCATTGTCTAAAGGATACGCTTCTTTTTTTCATAAACAGACATTTCCTGATTTATCAATTTTTTCAAGCATTTAGGTTACATTTAAACAGAAAATTAACCAATTTCATTGGATAACATTGCTCATATTACAAGAAAAATGATAAAAAGCAACGTCTTATGACCTCCGTGACGAAGTGACCGCCACTAGTCCTGATAAATCTCGGCGTTCTTGACCATTTTCAAGTATCCACATATCCTCGCGGATCGCTGGCTTTGTTGACGTGGACGTATTCACGCCAATTTTTGTTAATCGCATCGGCATAATTTTGTGAACGACCAATGTTTAAAGTCATTAGTCGATGCTTCTAATTACAAACAAAGAAAATTTTAAAAAAAGCTTCTTTAAAATATAGCTTTCTTACGAAGTTAACCTACTAATAGTACGGTTTTCATAGCCTGAAGAACTCCATAAGTAACACAATTCGGTTTATATTCATGTAGGAACATCATTATGACGTGTCATTATCACGATAGTTTTTGTCAAACATGTTTCCAGCATCTTAATTAAAATTTATCGTCAAAAATATTTCACGAAAACGAAAATGAACGACTTTTTCAGCATTTGTTCATACGTAGGATTCCCAAGGGTTGCTCACAATGTTCATGTAAAAGAAGAGACACTCGTCAAGAAAAAAAAACCGTGTCAACACATTTCTTTTTATAAATATGTAATGTAGACTAACTTCAGCTCTATTTCTTTCTTCTTTCTTTTCTTCTCTTTGCGATTCAAGTGAAGAGATTCTTTTGAGATTCTCTGAGCACCTCTTTTTTTATTTTAGTCGCTAGATAATATCATGCATGCGTGGGTCATGTGCGTGTGTCAGCTTTCAGAAAAAGGATATTCATGTTTTCTATTCTAAATTAAACAATAAACGATACCACGTAGCAGATGTTAGTCATGTGATAAAATAAATGACAACAAATGTTACACATTTTCTAAAAGAGGACACTTAAAATACAAAGTAGGACGAGAGGACAGTTGACGTCAATGAAGGACTGTCCTCCCAAAAGGAGGACTGTTGGCACCCCTACCTTCGCCTCTCCCAGTAACAACCATCATTTCCTGCGGGCCACGTCGTCGCCAAAGGCGCGGGAGGCGCGAATTGGCTGGAGCGTCGCCGTTCGCATCTCGTTCGCATGACTGCGCCCATCTCAGTCACTCGAAAGCCCCAGAAGTCAATACGTTTCCGGTCGATCGTCGCCTCCGCCCCGGAAGGAGCGCGCCCTCGTCGTCACTCACGGCCGCGCCGCCCCGCGCCGCCCCGCGCCGCCCCGCGCCGCCCGGCTTCAGGAGGAGGAGGGAACAGAGCGGGCGACCGCTCAGGGCCCCGCAAGTCAAGGCGCACAATGGTGGGACTGATGGGAAAAAAATAGTAAAAAAAATTGAAAAATAAATTATTTGAAAAAATCATTATCGTAATTTCGTAAGTCATGGTACAGAAGTCTGATTTTTCATAAAATTTTCAATTAGTTCTTTACATTATGTTATTAATTATAGTAATTACTAATAAGGTAGCACTCATTCCAATATATGTATGTTTCAGATAATGAGTTATATTTACTGTATATATGTATCTATGAAACGGAAAAAATGTATGTAATCAAATGACGCTAACATCAAAATAGGCTCTACTGAAATTCATATTTATTATTTCATGTGTTTAACAACAAATGATTTTATTAAATACTAATTAAACACATTTTTTAGCGTTTTAATCTCTCCTCTAGCGTGGAAATTGTACGGTTTGATCACTAAATGCTTTTACTTAAAACTATTATTTAAGATATATTTCCACACATTTTTTATCTTAAATGGTGTAATATTTGTTATTTGTGAAGTAAAAACCACATATAGTTTCTTGAGACAACATTCACATTGTAATTTTCTCGGGGGTGGGGGTGGAGCACTACCCCGGCCAAAGTAGTCCTGCTCCGGCTTTGGGAGGAGGGGCCGGGCGCGGAGGCGAGAGAAAGGTGTCACCCTCGCAGATGGCCTGAGTGCCGACAGAAATGGAAACGTCGATGAACAGGAAGAGGCATTTTAATGGTGGCATAGAGAGAGAGAGAACTGTAAGAAGGGACCGCTTTGGCAGCTTGGAAGTCATTTGTTGTCAGATTGAAAGCTAA
The DNA here is from genome assembly GCA_011170035.1 of Teleogryllus occipitalis. NCBI lineage: Eukaryota > Metazoa > Arthropoda > Insecta > Orthoptera > Gryllidae > Teleogryllus > Teleogryllus occipitalis. The sequence goes on from BLKR01000368.1 coordinate 391,115, forward strand.
ATGTTGGAGTCAAGGTTTGGTTCGGCTTCTAATAACGAAATGAAATTATTTATGATTGTAAACCAATCAACAATAAAAAATAGGTAAAAATATTAACAACAGAAATTTTGTTTAGAAATTTAGTAAAGCAATAAAGTACAAATTAACCTCAATTACCAAAATCAAGAATTAGCAAATATTTTAAAACCGTGCAGCATGAATACGACAAAATTGGATGGACAATAATACAAAGAATATACCGTTAAACTACGAATTCATCTACATCAAAAATTAACAAACAAAACAATTTCCTTGAAATTTAAGCTTTCAAAACTGTGTATTTAAAAATTGTGTCTTTAAATCATTTAATTGTCTTTGGTTACATCCATTTTCTTGTTCGTCTTATGTTGTTCAAATTTCTTTGCAGTACAGTCTGAGTAACTCTTACTTGTATTCGAAGTACCTTTTCTTAAAATTATATTAAGTTATGATATTGAAACTTCTTTCGTGAAATAGTGTTATGAAATTTCATTAGTGCTTTGAAAATTCTCAGACAAATCCCCTCGTCGTGTCGCGACTCACGGGTTTATCGACCATTTCCAAAGCACTAGTGGAATTACCTATGATGGTGTCATGGGCGGCTGTAAACCGGAGGTTCTCGGAGGCAGAAGCTGGAGGTGTTGCAGGAGGCCAAGGAGATCTGTGCCTGCGGGCGGGGCGGGAGTGGAGGTGGGAATGGAGTAGGAGCCGCCATAGGAGGCAGAAGTTGGTGGTGTTGCAGGAGGCCGAGGAGATCGGCGCCTGCGCACGGGGAGGGGGCGGAGGCGGGGGCGGAGGCGGGAGCGGAGGCGGGGGCGGAGGCGGGGGCGGAGGCGGGGGCGGAGGCGGGGGCGGAGGCGGGGGCGGAGGCGGGGCGGAGGCGGGGCGGGAGGCGGGGGGTGGGAGGCGTGGGGCGGAGGCGGGGGCGGAGGCGGGGGCGGAGGGCGGGGGGGGCGGAGGCGGGGGCGGAGGCGGGGCGGGCGGGTGGAGGCGGGGGTGGAGGCGGGGGCGAAGGCGTGAGTCTGGGCGGGGCGTGACGGGTGGCGCGGGGCGGGCGGTGGAGGCGGGGGTGGAGGCGGGGGTGGAGGCGGGGGCGGAGGCGGGGGCGGAGGCGGGGGCGGAGGCGGAGACGGGGGAGGAGGCGGGAGCGGGGTAGGAGCCGCCATAGGAGGCAGATGCTGATGGTGTTGCAGGAGGCCGAGGAGATCGACGCCTGCGGGAAGGGCTGGGGCGGAGGCGGGAGCGGGGGCGGTCGCTTAGGTGGGGGCGGGGTAGGAGCCGCCAGTCGCACGCGCCCGCAGCGCTCGGCTGTTTGAGCTGCAGACGCTTTGTGCGTCGCAATTGCTGTCACGTCACGCGCGGAGCCGCCGCCGTCGCCGCCACTATCTGAGCGCCAGCAGCCCTTATCCCCACGCAAGTCTCCGTCCTTGTCATCCCCCGTTCGTGTCGCCTCTTGTTCCCTCGGTGTGTTGACGAGCCAGCTCCTTTAGTGTCGTCTCGTCCTTCCCTTCCGCTCACAGCTCTGCTCTATCTTCACATTTGTGTTTGTTTTCTTGCCTGCATCTTGTTTTCTCCTCACGGTTACATTTGCATATTTTCTCTAAACAATTTAGTTGTGCCTCCTATGGTCGTTCCGTCATTTCATAAAATGTTTTCTGTGTACTAAAAGAGACGAATGTATCACTGTAAGTGTTAAGGTAAGAAAGTCTTACATTTGTAAGCATTTTATTCTTGGAATAAATAAAACATCACTTTTGTACATTATTGTTTACCTTAATATGAGCCCTTCAATATAATTAAATCCCAAAGAAATCAGGTAAAAATTAGTCTCATTTCGTTAGGTCGATTTAAAAAAATGTATTTCTTCCGTAAGAATCACAATGACGTTTCTATTGGGCGCTGAATTACCAGGTTCTGACACTAGAAGAGCTAGTGGGAACTTGTTTCCTTCGGTAGGGTGGAACATCGGTTTCCATCGGTTGCGGGGAAGTGTTCTGTTTTGTCTCTATAGTATTTGGCGTAGCGAACCCGGAATGGACACCTTACTGATAACCTTATGCCACTCAGTTTCAGTGTGGAAACAAAGGTCGTGTACTGCGTGGGCTACAACTGGCGGCGGCGACGCGCGATTGCTTGCTTCAATTTCAATCTTTGTGGACTTTTTAAGGACAAATAAAGATATTGAAATTTTCGGTTTGTGATCTTAATGTATTTTTCTGAATATCTATGTTAATAATATCAGTCGTTATGGAGAAATTCTATTTAGTTTTGACATCATCGGATATAGTGATGTCGTAGGCTTCCGCGGCCAGTCATGCAAATGATCTTGACTGTCCAGATGACGCCGCGTCGAAGGCTGTGTTGCCGACGTTTCGACCATCTTTTCGTGATCTTCCTCGAGCTGGGCTGCCCTGGTCTGTCGCAGACCGTCACCCGGAGAGCGACGTCACCCGGAGAGCCAAGATCATTTACATCATCGGATATAGTGAACCAAAAATGTTTGTCCCCAGACGTTCACTATAAGCGAAGTCAACTGTACTTGAATTATAGATTTCACTTAGTGGTCAGTCGATTTCTCACCGCCCGTTGCGCAGGGTTTTCGACACTAGCTTTTCAGCTAGGTCGAATTCAGTCGCTGTCTGGAGGAGAATTCTAGCGGCCGGCTGCTCTGATCGGTAGTTTTCCGTGGTTTCTCCGATCAAAACCTGGCGAATGCCGGAGCAGTACCCTACCAAACGGGCCACGGACCGCGCGCGATCTGTCCTTCCTCTTCCTTGTCCTCTCCTTTCCTCTTACACACACACACACACACACACACACACACTTACTCTAACATGCACTACACTACCACATATTCCGGGAGATCGGTCGGGAGCTTAGAGCTGTCCCGGCTGGGGCGGTGCCCCGCTGGTGGGAGACTCCTGGTTAGGGGGAAACGCCAGTAGCCGACGGTAGGTCGGCGCCGGATCTCGCCATCCAGCGGGGGAAGATCACCGCCATCTCCGGAGAAAAACATGCACTGCCCTAACGGGACTAATGACCAAAGCAGTTGACGTGCACGGAAACACGAAAAAATCAATCAATCAACCAATCAATCAATCACCGCCCGTTGCTGCGGTTGCTGCGCCGACCCTCCGCTGTCTGTCACGGCCTCCTGCGCTCGATCGCACGCGGGCTCCGGCGCTCCCCTGCTCACCACGCGCTGCGACTCGCTCCGTCGGTTCCGCCTCCTCTGTGCGCGTCCAATTGGATCTGCGCGCGGATTACGCGCACCTGCAGACTACGCGAACCCATTGCATCCGATGGCGCGTGCGGCTGAGTGGAAGGCGCAAGATCTGATTCCTGCGGTCTACAATATTCGATACTGCGCCGCATCAGTGGATCGTCTACCGTTGTAATTACAGGAAACCCCCGTTAACACCAACTCGCTTAACATTAATTTCGCCGTAACACGAACAAAACTATTGTCTTGGCAAGGGATAACGGTAATACGGACATTTATAATACTCAGATAACACGAATTTTTATTACACGAACCTCGATAATTTCGACCCCTTGGAATTTGTGTTAATGCGGGTTTACTGTAGTATTTTTTGCAGTACTTGAATTTAATTTATAATATTTTAGTTGATAAGAAGGACACACGGAGAAAACTCCGATTTATTTTTGCCATCAGGCAACTTTTTTCTTTTCTGTTACCACTATAAGACTAAATGATTGAAGAGGAAATAATATTAAAGGAAGGCCACCAGAAAATGTTACCACAAATACGATTTCCTGATAAAGTATTTTTAACGGACCTGGATTTTCGCTCTTGATTAGTTAACTGTTTTTAATGTATGCAAAAATAACAACAAAGGACGCAGTACTTCTTTCTGAAGGTTATTTAGAATGCCTAAAGAACCTTTTCAGTAAGAAACTTTAAGAATTATTGTTCTTCTATTTGCAAGCGGTCTCATCGAATTTCTGTAGATTTTCCCTTCAAACGCTTTTCACGTCATCTGTCTATTAAGATTCATTGATTGTGACATTTTTTGACATATGAATGTTGCCACTAACAAACTCCTCATTTTATTCATTTATCTGGTAAAAACACTGGTCTTAATTATAATTTAAGTGTCGCAAATACATTTTGAGATTTTGATGTATCTGAAACAACCGAGTAGACAATCCAGCAATCCGTATAAATTTCTACCAGGGTTACAAACTTCATTTCAAAAAAAAAATATAAGCATCTGTTAATACTTTACCTGTTTACATTCTTAGAAAAGATTTATAAATTTATTTATTTTTATAGTATGAATATATTTATTGCCAATTATATTCGTGAAGTCTATGTATATTTTCTCCTTATTGCTAAAAAACATGAGGTATCATGAAAAAAATATTTTGATGAGAATAGCATTTTGGTATGCATATATTTGGTTATTATGTGAGATAGTACATCTTCAAAATGTAAGCTAAATCGTGAGGTAACAACCCTTCATTCATTATCAACTTCAATCGTTACATATGTTGCACCACATAGAGTAGTACTGATATTGCTTTATAGCTGGGATGAACCCCCGAAGAGCCGTTTGGTAAAGCAAAAATAGCAACTACTGTAGATATTTTCGATACGTTTGTTCGAAAAAAAGTAATGTTCATTAAATTAAAGGGATCCCGTTTTGATATATTTGGAACTGTTAAACACAATCCATAGCGTTGATAAAGATTTTTCGGAATTTTATATTACCATGTTTAAAAAATATTCAATTGTAAGTAGTGGTGATACAACTACACATACTTCCTCGCATTATTTCTAAATTTTTTGTTTTCGAAAACTTCTATCCGTGGAAAAAATTGAAGAAACAATTTGCAGTGGTTTTTGAGAAAATATTTTTTTTATAAATTGCATTAATTTCAAGGACGCATTACGCATAAACTACTCTTTATTTTCAAAAAACTGTATATGACCTTTCTTAAGATACTGATTTTTTGGAACAGAGTTTGTCTCGGTCAAAAATCTCTATTATTATTAAACTATCACAATAATTTTTCAGATAGTTATGACATTGTTGTTTTTTATTTACAATTGCTTTATTCATCATTTTTACTACGTTTCGACGACTTTTTTCGTCATTTTCAAGTACTGAAAAATATTTTTGTGAACATTTGTTTTACATTATAATATTCTAGGTACAAATTTTTCCAAAATATTGTAACTTACCAAGAGCAAACTGTTACAATTGTTGATCTAATATAAGGAGATGTACACAATTTAAGAAGATGAACTCGTCAATCTAATGTAGTTTCACATTTTAAATTACATTCATAACAAGTCAATTGAGTAAGTATGCATTATAATTTTGAGACCCACTTGTAAAAATATCTATCTTAAATTTTGTAGTTTTGAAATGTTAATTTTTGCTATTTTCTAAAATACAGAGAGTTGGCCGAAATTTGGAGTAGCACCATATTTTTTACCGTCCCTTGATGGTTAGGAGGAGAGAATTTAAAGAAAAAACTTGGTGTATTTTAAGGAAAACTTGTTTAATAAATTAAAAATTTTGTATATTTCACTCCAAATTACAGGGAAACTACTTAAATTTCCGAAAAAGATTTGTCTTTAAAAAAATTTATTAAGTAAAAAATCTCAATCTTCAAGTCGTCCATAAACTTGCACTTTCGCAACTTTCGAAAAATCTGGGTTCTCAAAGAATGTGAGACCCGCACCATCCTCCTTCGCGTTCTTTACGCTATCCGAGAACAAAGTTTAATAAAAAAAATTGTTGCTATTTTTGCGAAAATGTTGAAAATTTTTTGAGTCTTCATGTAAAGTATTCTTAAAAATCAAAATATCCCGTTGAAACTCCCGAAGCCTTGAGGTCGTTCAAATCAATTTAGGAGTATCAATTTTAGTGCAAATCGGTTGAACGGTTCAGGTGCGAGCGTTGACCAAAAACGGTCGACAGACGCACGTTTTACTATCAATCGATTTTTCTGTATAGAACGATTTTCCTAAAGATGAGCCTAAGAGACAGTTCGCGAAAATAAGGTAACATCACTGTATTTCAGAGAAGTATCCCTCCACCGCGACAGCTGTTCAGCCACGCCTCTTCGTAAAGTGTTCGGTTATGGCTCCTGTGAAAACATCCTTATGCAGAAGTCTAAGAGTTTCGCTGAGGTATATGAACGTACGCGAGTACGGGAAATATTTAAATTTAATTCGTACGTGGAAAATCTCTGTACATGCTCTCACAATAAGTAAAAGAAAACTGCCACGAATATAAATAGAAATAAAAATGATTTTAAGCCGGAAATACGTGCACCGGTACGCATCTCGCATTCAAGTCTCGGTTTTGAAATAAACAGAATATTTATCATACAAAAAGTGAATTCAATGTAATATATAAAGAAAAAAGATTTTTTATAGAAGGGCACACAACACTGCACTTCCTAATTTCAATTTTTTCTCGCGGCGCACTAAATTTTTGTCGGACGAGTACATCACAAAAGGAAGCGTCGAAGCCATTTGCAAGTTAGCCAACTGCAAACGAACGAATGCAGGAAGGTAGTCTATTGGGCTTGAGATCAAAACGACCGCAGAACCTTCGGTTATGTTGCCAACACTAGCTGTCACTTTGGCTCATCCTTAGGAAAATCGTTCTATCAGAGACTCACAAAACATGGCTTCTGGTTATACCACGTGTTAAAGGAAGTAATTTATTTTATTTAGCAGCAATATTTATCCACTTTTTCGTTATTAGGACCCCGCAATAAGAGATTTTCTGCCGAAAATTCGTCATTTTCCAGCGCACCATACATAACTTTCTCTTCTTATGAAGTAAGTACAAGAAAGAAAGAAAAAAGGAAGTATGAACTCAATATGAACTCATCCAAGCACAGATTCTTAGGAATTCCCATTACACCAGATTTACTGTAAAATGCGAATAATAATAATAATAATAATAATAATAATAATAATAATAATAATAATAATAATAATAAGAGTAACAAATATAATGATTATAGTAATAAATGTAATAATAATTAATAAATGTAAAATTAATTGAGTCTCATCAATTTACTAGCAACTTTACGGTAGTTTCATGATAACCTCATTATTCTTTCCTTCTTTCCCCCTTGAAACTGTACCCCGCCCGCAATATCGATCGCCTGTCGCGCCCTCTGCGTTCGCGGGGTCAAAGGGCCTCGCTGCGCCCCGCGTGCCTCCGATCCCTGCAACCTCCCCCTCCTGGCGCCTCGCAGTAGATCACGAGCGCCCTTGTTTCCGCGTGTGTGCCACGGAGCGGGGCGGGAACGGAGTTTGCAAGGAGTGTGGGGCGGAGGTGGTGGTGATGGAGGGGCGCGGGGGTAGCGGGAGACGGAAGGGTGGCAGTGTGTTGGGAGTGGAGGTGGAGTGCGGTGGGAAGGCGGCGGCGGGGGTGAGGGTGGGGTGGCAGCAAAGTGGAGGGGGCGTGGGCGGGGAGGGAGTGCAGGAGCGTGAGTGGCGCCCCGCGTAGCTCAGGGATGGAATGTTAATTAACGCTGTAATGACGGACAATTTTTAACGAGCTCATCGGCGCCGCAGGTGTTCCTGTTCCTGCGCAGCTGGGGATGCGCCGTCGGAACCCGAAGCGGCGCACGGCGGCGGCGCGGCGCGGTGCCCTCTCGAAATCCAACCCCAGAGACAAATTGGAAAGGACACGGTAGACACTGCGGCGCCTCTGACCGGGAGGTCCTAGGTTCGAGTCCTGACGGCGACAGGATTTTCGACACTAGCTTTTCAGCTAGGTCGAATTCAGTCGATGTCTGGAGGAGAATTCTAGCGGCCGGCTGCTCTGATTGGTAGTTTTCCGTGGTTTCTCCGATCAACATCAGGCGAATGCCGGAGCAGTACCCTACCAAACGGGCCACGGACCGCGCGCGATCTGTCCTTCCTCTTCCACTAACACTAACATGCACTACACTACCACATATTCCGGGAGACTGGTTGGGAGCTTAGAGCTTGTCCCGGCTGGGGCGGTGTCCTGCTAGGGGGAAACCCCAGTAGCCGACGGTATGTTGGCGCCGGATCTCGCTGTCCAGCAGGGGAAAATCACCGCCATCTCCCGAGAAAAATATGCACTACACTTACGGGACTAATGACCAAAGCAGATGACGCGCCCGGAAACACGAAAAAATCAATCAATCAATCAATCAATCAGACACGGTAGATTGCTCTCGACGTCAGGGGTTAAGTTGGGAGTCGTATCCGAACAACGACAAGTATCTCGATCAACTCGTCACGAAATATTTCCGACATGCCTTCTGAAATCAGATACTATTCAGTTGTGCGTTCCCAGAGAGCCATTGGCATTTTAATTCTCTGGCCGAAATACGTGATGAATGAGACTTTTTACTACGAAGATTAGTATCGCTTCGACGAGTGATACCTGACAACACTGGGTAGGTAGTTACTAATCTGACTCATTATATTTATCTTACTTACGACTTCACTGATTTATTTTTAACATTTTATTCTAATGTCATTCAACCTGCATTCCCTGTCAGTCTTCTTATCTCCCCCTTCCTATAGGTAGTAAATTCTCATAATTCGTCTATATATTTAATAATTCTCATAATTCTTTTTTACTGCAAGAAGACTTTTGATTGCGAGGAACCACAAATTTTATGTATTCTGTACGCATCAATTCTCCCTATGTGCGGATTATTTTGCACTAAAATTAAGGAAATTTAATGGTTTTAGAGTTTAAAGTTGTTTTTGCTTTCAGAGCACTTATTTTGAATGTTCTAATAAATTTTCATCCGATATTTGGCCCAAAGTTTCTCCGAACGACTAGGAAGATTAGTCAAAACACTAGAAGATTTGAGGAAATCCCTCACATCACGAAAGACATGATAAATTCACTTTAATGTGAAATATAAAGTTTTATATTATTTCTTTCTGAAAAGAATGACAGTATTTGTAATTTCATTGTAAACAAATTGAGAAAAAAGCGTAAGAATATTTAAAAGTCAGTGCCATACGTCAAAAACAAATCAGAACCTGTGTTCCATACATTTTCTTCAGGGCAAATAGTGGGCCAAAGGAACCAGGCACGTTGGGAGAACCGATGGACAAAGTCGTGTTACGAATTCTAGAATACAGATAAAAAGAAACATTGAAGAAAAAGTAACGAAAATTTAAGTTTGTTTGTGTGTTCTGTATACGTGAAACAAACTGCTTAATTATAAAACATCCTGAGTATAAGCTCATGTAGATCATTTTCTGTAAGACTGTTTCGGCGTTGTCTGAAACAACATAATGGTCCGTGACTCGCTGTAAGCATGAAGGCTCATTTGTTGTACCATCATGACAATTTATTTGAACAACACGTTTTTCTTTGTTCATTCATAATCGGCTGTCTCTTCATGTTTTAAAATTATATGATGGTTTCGGGGTCTAGATTCATGACTTTACGGTCAAACCTTCATTCTATTAATTATATTTCTATTTTGACACATATTTTTCTGAAATTGATCAACCTTTTGAAATTTAAAGCTTTTGTGGGGAGGGGGTATAAAGAAATAGACATTTAAAAAGTTTTTTAAAAATGTAGATTTAAATATCAAATAGAGAAAAAATATCGAAAAATATCTTCATACAAATAGCCTACAATGAAAATTTTACAGCCGCAACGAAAACGTATGCTTTCAAAACCTAGCCGAGAAACATAAATTTATAAAATCGTTATTTTAATACGGTTCTTATAGTTTGATCAACTAATTTTGGTTTTCTCTCTAAAAAATAATTCTGTGAATTAATCAAAATCATTTGAACTCGCAGTTATTAATTCGACAAATGCATGTTCGAGTTAGCTTAGCGCGCTTTTTACCTGCGAATGAGCATGAGGCTCGTTCAAGTAACAGGCCGGAATTCGAAGAAGCTCGTTAACAAAACGCCCCTAATCAGCGCAATAAGCCTCATGCGAAACGTTGCGAACGCGCCGCCTACTGTGCGGTTCTCCGAAACAGCCCCCGCTCGCCTCCCTTCGCCCGTGGGCTGGGGCGGCGCTAATCTCGCGGACAGCGGCGCCGCAGCCCTTAATTGCCGCCTCCGGAGCTGTCGACGAATATACGCGTCGCTCTCGCAAATGACTGCGGCCGCTCCGCGAAATCACCCACCCATCCCATCTCGCGCGCCCCGCCCCCGCCGGCGGCTCTGCCTGACTCGGCGTCGGCCCGCCCCCGCGCCCGCCTCCGCCACCCCCGTGCTCGCCCCCGCGCCCGCTCCGTGTCCGCCCCCGCGCCCTCCCCGCACCCGCCATCGCGCCCTTCCCCGCACCTGCACCCGCGCCCGCCTCCACCCCCGCGCCCGCCCCCGCCCCCGCGCCCGCCACCGCGCCCGCCACCGCGACCGCCACCGCGACCGCCACCGCGCCCGCCACCGCGCCCGCCACCGCGCCCGCCACCGCGCCCGCCACCGCGACGCCACCGCGCCCGCCACCGCGACCGCCACCGCCACCGCGCCCGCCCCGCGCCCGCCACCGACCACCGCGCCCGCCACCGCGCCCGCCACCGCGCCCGCCACCGCGCCCGCCACCGCGCCCGCCACCGCGCCCGCCACCGCGCCCGCCGACCGCGCCCGCCACCGCGCCCCGCCACCGCGCGCCACCGCGCCCGCCCCCGCGCCCGCCACCGCGCCCGCCCCCGCGCCCGCCCCCGCCCCCGCCCCCGCCCCGCGCCCGCCCCGCGACCGCCACCGCGCCCGCCCCCGCGCCCGCCCCCGCGCCCACCCCCGCGCCCGCCACCGCGCCCGCCCCCGCGCGCCCGCCCCCGCGCCCGCCCCCGCGCCCGCCCGCGCGCCCGCCCCCGCGCCCGCCCCCGCGCCCGCCCCCGCGCCAGCCCCCGCGCCCGCCCCCGCGCCCGCCCCCCGCGCCCGCCCCCGCGACCCGCCCCCGCGCCCGCCCCCGCGCCCGCCCCCGCGCCCGCCCCCGCGCCCGCCCCCGCGCCCGCCCACCGCGCCCGCCCCCGCGCCCGCCACCGCGACCGCCACCGCGCCCGCGCCCGCCACCGCGCCCGCCCCGCGCCCGCCACCGCGACCGCCACCGCGCGCCCGCCACCGCCACCGCGCCCGCCACCGCCACCGCCACCGCCACCGCCACCGCCACCGCGCCCGCCCCGCGCCCGCCACGCGCACCGCCACCGCGACCGCCACCGCGCCCGCCACCGCGCCCGCCCCCGCGCCCGCCACCGCGCCCGCCCCGCGCCCGCCACCGCGACCGCCACCGCCACCGCCACCGCCACCGCCACCGCCACCGCCACCGCCACCTCCACCGCCACCGCCACCGCCTCCGCCACCGCCACCGCCACCGTCCCCGCGCCCGCCCCCGCGCCCAATCCCCGCTCGGTTGATCCACCCACGCCCTTCCCTCCTCGTTCGAGGCGCCTCCCTCCTCACGTACATTCCCCGCCTGCCTCGCCTGACGCACCTCCCCCGCCTACGTTCATCCTGCCCTCCTTTCCTACAAGTGCCTCTTCCGCCTGCTTCTCCCCTACATGCCTCGCTGGGCGTGCCTTCTCAAGTTCTCTCCCTCTCGCCTGCCTTCGCGCACCAGCCATCTAATTCGGTCGGCCTACATAATATTTATCATTCATCTCGTACGTCATGTCTACCATGTCTCCCCCACCCTGCCTGCCCCGCCCACTTCCAACCTCCCACCTGGGGTCCCCTGCTGTCTCCTCAAACTACCATATCTATTTCCAACCCTATACAGCTTCTCTATATCTCTTCCTCCGCGTACATACCACCCTCACCTACTCCTCTAGCAAATCGCCCTGCCTCATTCCCAACGCATTCATCACCTCCACTAACGTATGTCTCCCTCGTTCTACCTGCCCCGCCCATTTCCAACCTCCCACCTGGGTTGGGTCTCCTGCACGTCTCTTCAAACTACTCTATTTCCCGCCCTACTGCTTCTTCATGTCTCTTCCTCCTCGCACCTACCACCCTCACCTATCCCTCTATCATATCGCCCTGCTTCCTTCCTACATATCCATCACCTCCACCCATGTATATCTCCCCCACCCTACGTGCCCCGCCCACTTCCAACCTCCCCCCTTGGGGTCTCCCACACGTCTCCATCTATTTCTTGCCCTACTGCGTTTCCACGTCTCCGCCCTTCCCCCCCCCCTCGCACTCTCATCTCCCTCTACTATATCACCCCGCCTGCTTCCCACCTCACCCACAACCTGCCTACCGCCTGCTATTTCTGTCCGGCACCCTTCAGCTGACTCCTTCCGCTTCCCCCGCCCTCCGCCTGCCGCGCCCTCTGCCGACCTTCCGCTTGCCATTCGCCGCGCGTCCCCTTACCTGCCAGCGGCGGCGACGACGGCGAAGAGGCGGCGGCGTTCGCCATGTATTGGACACGGCGCGGAGCTGCCGGCGCCGTGGATTATTCATTTTATTTATTTTTAATGGCCCCCTTCGCGCGGCGTGAGCCATTAGGGCGCCGATACCTCCTCCTTTCCCCGGCCCTCTGGCGCTGTGAAGGGCGCGCGCAGGGCGACAGGCGCGGAATTGGGGTCGCGGCCTTTCGTTGGCAGCGGGTGGGGTTGGAGGGGCGGGGCAGGGGGGGAGGAGGGGGAACGCGGCGAAAAGAGGCGTAATCGTGCCCGTTGATCCATGACGAGCGAATCTTCTGCGCCTTTAGCTTGTGGAAAGGGATCTATTTCGTTGCAACCGCACTCTGGATGATGAAGGGTGCCGGAGCAGTGTCCTATCGAAAGGGCCACAAACCGCGCTCGATATTTCTTTCTCCTTTTTTTATCATCATCCGTTTCTTACACACACTCACATGCACTACTCTATCACATGCCGGGAGACCGGTCAGGAGCTTACAGCATGTACCGGCTGGGGCGGTGCCTCGCTTATGGGAGACACCTGATTTGCGAATATCCCCGCAGTTCGGCGCTGGATCCCGCCAGCCAGTGGAGGAAAGTCAACACCACCTCCCGCGATAAAACATGGACTACACTGATGGGACTAATGACCTTAGCAGTTGATGTGCCTGAAAACATCAATCAATGTTGAACGGTATCCCCGAAAAGATTAGTCTCATAGATTTGTAAGTGTACAGTTACTACTGGATGATACAGAGTGAATGCGAGTAGAATGGTAAAAAATTGTTTGATATCTACAGTTTTTTAGCTGCATAGTTTCGAAAAAAATTGAAAAATTGCCACTAATTACTGGGATATTATATATTACACTAATAATATAATATTCGATGCGAACACTAGATAGTTTTAGTGCGCAGGACGGAACACAAAAATGTCAGCAATTGAAAAATGAATCAATAGTGCAAGTTGCGTAGACTAGTATCAAATAAGAATGACGTAACATACACTTGAAATGTATCTGTGCGCCTTGTGCGTAGTCATAAGTCGTCAAACCATTAAATATGAAACAATTTACCTAGAACGTAGTTATTTTGTGATAATGCCATTGCCTTTATCCCTTACGGCCAGGCGCTCGGCGCCGTTGGTATCCTGGATTCCCAGAACGTCTCTCATTCAGGGATTCTCGGTATCTCGAGCTGCGTAACCTCCGTGGCTTCACGGAGTGTGGTTAAGCAGTTCGGCTACCACTTTGCTCTGCGTCGTCTGGTGCGAATTGAATCGTTTCCAGTGACTTAAACCTTAAGATATACTTGGGATTCAATTTTAGGGTTGTAAACCCCCTTCATCTTCCTCAACTGCTCAAAAGTGTTTGTGTAAAAGTTTGGAGAAAATGCGCTAGACATTCAAAAGGTATTTTAAACAAATTGGGTACTTCCATTTTTATAAATTCAGATTTTTTCTACAAATATCTCTATATCAATTTACTCTTAACTTTACGTAATTGTAAATCTCTTGAGTACTTCTTTTGTTTTAGGGAACGAAAACTAAAATTTTGCGGGAGTAAATAAATAGCACATGAAATTTCAAGAAATATTTTCACTATTTTTCTAAAATATTTTGGATCTATTTACATTTGTGTGCGATTGAAGGTCGGAGTGAACCTGATACTCTGATGTCCCTCTCTTCAATATTTCCAAGTGTATGATGTTTAGGCAACCATAACCTTCAGTGAAATGGTATCTTCACTCACCTGGAAAAGAAAGAAAGTTACATTAATATTTGTTCAATACATTCAATGCGTCGGTTATGGCTACATTTTAAATAGAACATTTTCCTTTAATCAAGTTTGAGCCATGTCGTTTCAAGAAATGAAATAAACAAATTAACATTACATTTGGTACATATCAATATGTAGTATAAATAGATTTATTAGATAGAAAGCTGATAAGTTCAATACATAACAACAATTAAGAAATAAAAGAAAAGTGTTCAGTAAATAACAACAAAGATAGTTTTGTTGGCATGTATTTATTAGTTAATTTATCTTAACACGTTCTTTTGCTCTTCGTAAGTCGTAATGCCAACGGTCCAATAAATATCGTCTACACTTAGTGTGAGCTTGTTCAGGTCACATTGAAATGTCAGTTTTAGTGAATTTTAAAATATAAGCAATTTAAAAATACACCTTTATTGCTCAATTACGTGAGTTTTATGATCTGCACTGTAATAACCCACATTTTGTGATTGCGAATGATAGTTACAAAGATGATATAATAATAATAATAATAATAATAATAATAATAATAATAATAATAATAATAATAATAATTTGAAATTGCTTCTTGCATTATTATTATGGGTCATTTTTTTCAGATATAAAAGATTATGTGTACCAAAAAAAGAGAATAAATACTATAATATTCATCTGACATTTTAACATCAGCAAGAGCGAAGAGAGCTTATTGAGATCAGATTAAAGCAAAATTCAACACACCAACTACGGAAGTTGCAATAATCTACTAGAGACCTTTTAATCTCTGAATTTCAACACACACTGTGTCCTAGTCGTTCAATTTACTCTCGACATATATTCCCTTTTCACAGTCATCTCTAAAGGACAATTCCCCTTCTATGTTGAGTAATGTGATCTAAATTGGTTCATCAGATTGTTCTAATCCGTTTATGAAAACTGGTGTTCCATTACTTAGTGGGAAATCCGTTTATTCTCCAAGCTCCGACTCGCATCAGTACTCGCACAAACTAGTGACAATTACATTAACGACTCTCTCCCAACTGACGTTCGGTTCGGCGACAAACGCGATAAAACAATTAACATTGGTGACATGGAGTACTGACTAGAAACAAGTCGAAGTACGCCCACCCAGACAGTTGATCAACGCCCGGCTGTTGTGCATGATAAATACAATGGAAGTTAGAAGTAGAAGCTTTGATATATTGTTTTATAGACAAAAATAATTAGGTAAGTGATAAAATAGAGAAATATTAAATAAAAGTAATATGTTACACACAATGAGTGCAAAATGAAATCTATCAAAAACCTAAATGCCAAAGCTGTTGATGCGTTCAAATTCTTTCATGGAAACTGGCCTTTGAAATAATTTGGGCGCATCCGTTGATTTAGCAATAGCATTAGTTGTTTTCTCGATAAGTTCTGAATTTACATATATTTTTTATGGATCCGTTACATATACTACTTGCCTTTTATATGTATGATTATTCCTAGGTGCTATTTAAGTTTTAGACGTTCGTAATAGACAGTATTTGAGAAGTATACAAATATATTGGAGATACAATTTACACATTTATGATGAACTGGTAGTTTTGAGTTTCGAAGCTCCCTTAATAGCAATTTTGTATTAATATTATGACCGAGGAGGCTGTAAGGTATCTTATATTGTTACATTAGGATAGGAAGTACATCAAACTTTTACTATACAATGGGTTTATTTATAATCTTCAATTAACGAACTTTTATTATAGTTTAACTCTAATTGTATTTATCAATGAAAGTAACGATATAGCATGCAATTTTTGGAGAGAAAAAACTATTGTGACAAGACACAATAGAAACATTTCCAAACTAATATATTGAAGTTTCAGAATACCTTTCAAGTAACATTTAACAAAAATATTTTAATTAGATTTTTTTGTAGAAAAATTGCAAAGTTACTTTTAATGTCGCAAATATTATTGGGTATATCAGTTCATTTCGTTCTCAGGCATTCACGACATAGCGAGAGCGCGAATGGACGAAATGAAACAAACAATACAATGCGTTTTGCGAATTCGTAGTCTGTCCGCGCGCGGGCCTTTTTCTCCCTCTTGTATCTCGCTCGGTCCACCGCCCACAAAGAGGCGCCGGCAGCAGCGCCTCGGCAGGGCGAGAGCGGCCGCTGCGTAGGCGTTGAGGGCGGCGGCGGAGGCGGCGGCGCGCGCGATAGCGCCGGCGGAAACAACGTCAGGAGGGACAGCGGTTGCGAGGGGGGGCGATGTCCGCGCTCGTAGATGCAGCGGTGGTGATGGTGGGGACGGTGGCGGTGGGGGTGGTGGCGGTGGCGGTTGCGGTGGTGGCGGCGGTGGGGGTGGAAGTGGTTCAGGGGTGGAGTCGGAGGGGGGGCGGTGACGAGGGCGGTGACGAGGGCGGTGACGAGGGCGGTGACGAGGGCGGTGACGAGGGCGGTGACGAGGGTGGTGACGAGGGCGGTGACGAGGGCGGTGACGAGGGCGGTGACGAGGGCGGTGACGAGGGTGGTGACGAGGGCGGTGACGAGGGCGGTGACGAGGGCGGTGACGAGCGGACGACGACGGGGGCGGTGATGGGGGCGGTGACGGGGGCGGTGACGGGGCGGTGACGAGGGCGGTGACGAGGGCGGTGACGAGGGCGGTGACGAGGGTGGTGACGAGGGCGGTGACGAGGGCGGTGACGGGGGCGGTGACGGGGGTGGTGAAGGGGGCGGTGGCGGGGGCGGTGTGGTGGGAGCGGGGGCGGAGGCGGGGGCTGCGTTGTCGGCGGCAGTAACGGTGGCAGGAGTGGTGGCGCCGGGGGCGACGGCGACGACGGAGGACGCGGCAGTGGTGGCGGAGGCGGTGGCAGTGGCGATGGCGGGGGCGAGGGTGGAGCCGGAGGCAGCGGGGGTGAGCGCGGCGGAGGTGGTGGTATCGATGTGGGCGGTGGCAGTGGCGGGGGTGCCGGCGCTAGCGGCAGTGGCGGCGGCGATGATGGTGATGGTGGCAGGGACGATGGTTGTGGTGGGTGTGGCGGCTGTGGTGGAGGTGGCGGCGGTGGCGGCAGCGGCAGTGGCGACGATTACGGCGGTGTTGGCGGTCGCGGCGATGGCGGCAGTGACGGCGGCGTTGGCGTTGGAGGCGACATCGGCGGCGGCGAGCCAGCGCGCGGGCGGCGGGCGGGCTGGCGGGCAGTCACTGCGGCGGCCGCTAAATATAGCCGGAGGCGAGCGATCGAAAGGAGGCGCGGTGGCGTGCGGCGGAGGGCGGCGAAATGGCAGCGGCGGCGGCGGCGGCGGCGGAGGCGAGGGCGCAGGCCGAGGGCGGCGAAGTGGCGGCCAAAGTCCTGCAAGAGGCGCTAGCAGGTGGGGTGTGAATGGCGAATTCGTTGAGGCGATATTTTTATAGATTGTCTATGTAGATGGTAAATCCTTTTTGTCGATGGTAGCATGATTTCTAGCAATAAAGCGTGCGTGAAGAAACCCAAAGAGGAAAATCGCAGTGAATGAATGTGAATATCAACGTATTTAATTATTTAAACATCTGAACTCTACACTGACTGGCCCATTACTTTCAGTCATACCCGACCATGTAATTATTAGTATTCTCGAACAAATTTTTCTGTTTGGTCATGGCTGGTCTAAAAAATATATCGAACTTTTTAAATATTCAGGATATATTGGAACAATTCCAATATACGTATCTCTATTGTGAGATGTATTGCAAAACCAATAAAATTACAATAACTTAATGTTTTATTTGATATATAAGGATGAATTAGAAAATTCATGAAGTCAAAATTGTCTAGATTAGAATAAGATTACGCTTGACGACCAGAAACACTTTATTTTGTTAATACAGTAGGATAATAAAATAGTACGCTAAGATATCAATATTATTAATTCTTTTGAATTTCACATAAAAATATAGTCAAGAAAAAACAATGTTATCGCTCTTTTAGTGTAACTAAGTTTTTAAATACGTACTATATTTTTAATACATTTTATGTGAATATTGGATATTTATGATGTTTGATTAGAATGAACATTTTATTATAATGAAGAATAGATAAAATGTGTACATTTTTCCGTGCAAAAAAGTTCGAACGCCCATCAAGTACTCCCAGAGTGGGGGTTGGTGTATTTTAAAATTAGCCGCTGAGTCAGAGGCTCGAGGGGGGGGGCGCTGGGCGGGTCTCGCCCTGCGCCTGGCAATTTGCATCGAACATCGGGCGGAGGCGCTGACGGCAGCGATCGGCGAACAGCGAACGCGAGAACGTGCGGCAGCGGGAGAGCGAGGCTGCTGGCGATTGGGAGGCACGAGGGGGCGAAGCTGTTGGCTGCAATGGACACAGCATCGCAAATGCTTGGAGTCATTGGACGATGAAGTGGGTTAATGAGTGATTGTAGGCTACGCCTACATTATTGTTCCGTGCAATGACCTAAATCCAGCTGATGAAAATAATTGAAACGATCAGGGATGTACGTTAATTACAACAATATCATCAACATTTATGTCTCCAACAGTATCAAATATTTGCAGATTCCTGGCACTCCCTAAATTAATTCACGTGCAAAGGACTCATGTCCACTCATTCCCACAGACTTTCACTCTAACAACAAATAGTAATTCACCAAGGGTCACCCTGCGATCCCGCATTTATTTTTTTATTTTCCTGCACTTAAGAAGGAACTTCTTAACTAATGTAATGCTGCACAAACAACGGCGAATTTTCGGTAGAAAAACGAAAAATTGATATTCCTCAATCGATCTAGCTGATGTCACGGACTCTAGAACTTGAAACCTCTATTTAAAATTTGGAGGGTAGTTTACATGAAGCCCGTCGGTCACTTTCAAAATTTTCAAAAAAATGGTGCATCGATTTAGATTAAAATTTGTTACTGAATAGTCTAAAGGACCTTTAAGACAAAGAGGGAGGACTTATGTTGCTTGAAATCCCTGAAAATTTCGAAATTGAAAAAATTCAATTTTTTTCGAAATATTCCTACTACTACAATTATGAAGATACAGTTTTTCTTAATGAAATATGTTCCTCCAAACTTGATCTTCAAATATGATCATGTTGAATTTTTCGAAAATATTAGTATTTTTTGAGTAATTGAGCATCAAACATAGTCGCCCGGTCAGAAAATTTTGCGCTTTGTGATCGTAATTGCAGGCAGTTGGAAGCTACGTAAGTTAAAATGTGTATATTATTTCATATTTCTTTGTTCGTTCCTTACATTGGAGCTTTCGTTATACATTTACAAATTAATCTTTTAGAAATTATTTAAAACCTATTTGAAATAAATATGAAATAGACTGCCTTCAGAAGAAATGCCTAAAGAAAGCCTTCATTCGCCCGCTCCCAATTTACGCAGTTGGATGCTACGTAAGTTAGAATTTGTATATTATTTCATATTTCATTTTAATATTATTTATTAAATTTATGATATTTCCTTTTCAATTGCGTCGTTTAATTGTGTTAAATGTGAAAACGAATAGATGAGCTGTCATTGTTGGTTGTTGTAACCCATTGTTGTAACTGATAACAGATACAACGCACTGATAACAGAAGGTAATATTGACAGTTGCCTTTCGTTCGCGGTTATAATAAACTAATAATTTTATATATTTGTAGAATATTACAATATCATAGAGTTTAATAATTACTATTTTATATTTTTCGATATTTTTGCATTTGTTTGTCAACTCTATTAGTATCGTATTACCTTTTAATTATTTTACTTTCTCGCATACTACTTACGAAGAATATTGTAAGGCTAAAAAACGTATCCCATATGTTCGTGAATATACTGTATACCTCTATAATATTTTTTTAGAATGAGGGAATTCTGTATGTGGTCTAATGACATTTATTAACTAGTTTTCCTCATGATGTGCCATTAATTATTAACTTTATGTTGGTTGATTTTTATGGTGATTTGTAAGGATGGAGGTGTATACTAAAATACTTCAATTAATTTTTCGCTTTGTGGTTATCACTAATTATATTTCATAGATACATCTTATCAGATAGAAAAACTTTCCGAAAAGTAAGACGGAGTTACTTAGTCACAAAGTTATTGGGTCTAAAACGTTTTGTTTTTAATCGGGCTTAGTTATTTATTCAAAGAAATATACACGCATCTAAAACACATTTTCTGAATTGGTGTATTTTGGAATCCAGTTCTTGAATTATTGTCTGTACTTATGTTCGTATTAAATATATAATAATTTAACCAAAGAATATATATCTAGTTCTGCAAATATAAGTTATGCCAGTTAATTGCACCCCATTAAAAAGAAACAAAATTTGAAACAAGCTATTTTTCTCAGGGCTATTTTCCGTTCAGGAGGTGACATTTTACTTCAGTCGTTTTACTAAAATAAAATGTAGGAATTTAACTCATAGTTACTGTACTTAACTCAATTGGACTCGATAATTTTCACCCGGTGACCTCGGCATTAACGGGAAAGGATAAGAGAGGTAGGTCAGCTGGTTTAGTTGGCCAAGGCGCACGTGCAAACCCATATAATGCTCTCTACCGAAAAACTGCGAGAGCGCGGGACTGAGCCGCGAAGTTCAATCAATGAAACAAACGCTATCGTAAAGAACTCCGCAGTGGCTATTTTATAAAGCGAGCAGAGAATTCACGATGAATGTACACAGTCAGTTTGTGATCTACCACGAAAACTTTCCATCGCTCTGCTAATCTATCTCTCGCGAGTGCCAACAGTGCCACGTTTCTCGTTGGGGTTTATGTAGCACGATAAAATCCACACAGCTGGCGTTGTAAGCAAGAGAAACTTCGAGGCAAAATTGTTCGAGTGTAATGGCAGGAAGAAATATAAAGCAAAGGCATGCTTAAAAGCTAGCGGTATGAAAGGGTAAATGCTGAATGTACTGAATAAATGTAGAAAAAGTGTATAATCCACTCTAGATAACATGGAAACTTTATAACAAAATTCAAGAGACCGAGTGCTTTTGCTACAGAAAGTTTTTATTGTATGGACCGAGTGTCTTAATACAGATAGGTTACATGTAAATGAACAAAATTTGCTTAATGTCTACGCTATAGGGAGTTTTCGTTACAACGAAGTTTGTTATAGAGAACTTACACTGCTCGTTGCAAAACAATTACCCTGTAAACTAACTTTTCATAAAAAACTATACAATGAAATAAACTTAGGAAATTGTAAAAAATGGAAAGGATATTGGATAGTATTATTGTTTGTCTCCGTTTTAAATAGGATCTTTTTCTATAATCAACAAGTTTGAGCCACGCCGTTTCAAGAAATGAAATAAATAAATTAATGTATATTTTACATTTGGTATACATTATCAATATTTATTATACATAGAATTATTAGAGAGGAAGCTAATGTGTTCGATGCATAACAACAATTAAGAGAGAAAAGAAATATGTTCAGTAAATAACAACAAAAATGGTTGTGTTGGTCATGGTAATGTCATGGTAATTTTCGGTTTGTCATGGGCATGTGTAAATAAGAACTACCGTGATAAGTATATATTCTTATCAAATACACAAATTAAAAGAGAAAACGCAATATATATTAATCTCATTCGTGTGTGCAAAAATGAACAGAAGAGAACATGATTCCCTGCGTTTCAAATATAGATTACTTCAGCTCATTTATTCATACGAATAGTTCGAAATGCAGAAACAAGGTAGTTTTTAATCTTAATTTCTCTTAATACAACCAAACGAAGAATTCTCAAGAATAAATACGAATTTATCAGTAGAAACTCAATGAAAATTTGATTTGTTTTGCAGTACTTTCATAAATATCTGTTGATAGTTTCTTAGAAAACAAGAGAACGTAAGTTAATAATTGGAAATAGATCCACTCTAAAATTCTTTTGTATATTTCAAACGTTCAGATTAACTTCTGAAGATTTCTTCTGAAGACGTCTTCAACAGTCTGCAAAGTTTCTTAATTGAAGAAAGCGCGCACGTATATGTGTGTGTAAGAGAGAGAGAGAGAGAGACAGACAGACAGAGAGACAGACAGAGAGAGTGAGTGAAAGTGAAAGAGACGGAGAGACTGACAATAAGAATGAGCATATTATACATCATAACACTGAATAAATATTACAAACTTTTGGGGCATGTTGGGGGAACGAAGATAATTTGTGATCTTTATTCTGAGATATTCTGTGAATACATGGAATAACTTATCCAAAATATCTTATTTAATTATTTTCAATGATTTATGTAAAGTTAAAAGGTACCACATTGGCTTTATCTCTTTGAAATCTTTCCTATTTATTAAATATGAAACTTACAATAAATATTAAAATATGATATAGAAATCTGATTTAATGTTGTCCGTCAACATAGAAGCTGTTTATATATACATCATTGTGAAAAAAAAGTGAATAAACAAAAGTTGTGAATAATCTCAAAATCCTGACTGACAACTCTTAAGACTTGTTTTAGTACTTTATAAGTTAAAAGTTACGTGCTCATATATCATTCTGCGAAAAGTTTGATGCCCTTCTTAGATCGATTTGAATTTCTCGAAATGAGTAAAAGTACTTTTGTTGTTTCGTCACGGTACGTCAAAAATGAAACACGCGAGCTCTTGGTGTCCGTCAAGGGAGAGATAGAGTTTGATATCGTAGAAACGCCGTGGAAAAGCCGGGGAAACAAAAGTACGACGTGGAAAAGAGATTTTTAAGTCGGGAATGTTATGTAAAGTTAAATAAATATGGCTATTTAAAGTAACTGTGTTAAATTCATTTATAAAAAATCTAATTTTAGACCGTAACCCAGCAAATAAATTGTTAAAGTGTCAGTTGTTAAAAAGCAATTTCATATGTCTCTTCTATTAACACTCCTCTTAATTATTCCAAAAGGCTCCTACTTCATCTCTCACAATAAAATTATATCTGAAATGGATAAACCCACTTCGTTATTCAACAATCCACTTGTCGAATGCAGAACCCACTTTAAAAAATCTGAAAACAAGATTAAAGGATATAAAGCGCTAAGCACATACCTACCAGAATGTCAGTTCAGAAGAGAATGTCAGTTTAGAACAAAATAGCCTGTCTAAATCCTAGACCTAACAAATTAACCCGTCTTCTCATGTGCTAAACATCACCCATCTATTCACGCTTCCCATACGCCATTCTCTCCTATCACCAGTTCATCTGGGGGATGGAGAGATAAGAAAGATTGTTTTTTCACCATGTTAAAACCACACACATACTGAGGAGTACAATCTCTGTACAGGCAGCACGACTAAACACACACATACGCAGATTTTAATCAAAAAATTGCTGAAATCTACCACGTGAAAATGAATAACGTTAGTAAGATGAAGAATGCTTTAATGAACATTGCAAGGCTGAAAGCTGTTAACTGATTGAAATAAAATGGTGTGGTTTTGATCCGAAGTCATTTTAATTTTATAAAGAAAACACGCATATTATGAAGAAATTTGTAGAAAAAGAGAATTTTAATATGACAATATGAAAAACGTTAAGGTTAAAACCTAACAGAATATACATGACTCATGACTTTTCAAATACTCTTGACTCTTAATTGTAAAATGACGTGCTATTATTTTGATTTGTAATGTGAGACGTCTGTCATCATCTTCACTGATTGGTCAAGTACATGACAGTTGATAATTTTATTATGAAATTTAATATTGTAAGTAAATAGAAAACTTTTAATTGGTGTAGCTATTTATATTCGTTTGTGTAAGATGGAGAATAGCGACGAAGAAATAAATTCACGAGACTGACGTTTAAGAGAAAAAACACCGGACCGGTGAGTCAGGAATTAAGGGGTGATGTTGGCATATGTTGGCAGAGACCTGCTTAGTAACGATTCCAATGGAAATGGCTGTTGAAACGTACCTGATACCTTTTTTCTAGTGCATTATCCAGCCGACTGCCGGTTACCCATTACGAACCTATGGGACGCATATTGACCATACACTAGACACCAACACACTTTGCGGGCTCCTCTGATCCGAGGTCAGCATAATGCGCGGCCCTCCGCGACAACATACTACATGAGAGACAACGGACAAGCAGCCATGCCCAAGGAGGACTCGAATCCGTTTTTTTTTCAGACTCAAGCGCTGAGTCGGTACATGCTCTTAGCCACCTCGGCTAAGCGGCGTCGGCGTATCTGGTAACTGGATTTTTATATAATGTATTGAGTTGACTGATGATGATTATAATTATAATTAGAGGCCGAAAGTTCAGGCATTTACTTAAGAAAAATAGACAGACAAAATGTTTGAGTAATTATCAACAAATTTGAGTATTAAGTTTACTCAAATAAGCATTCAGACATGCATTTACTCTAATTCAATAAAGGTAAAAACTGCCTGTAAGATGTAACAAGTGAACAATAAAAAAGAAGATATATGTAGTCAAATAATTTCGAAAGAAGTTGAAGGCCATATCCAAGCGCGGAATGAGATTCCTCTGGACGAAGAAAGTCTGTTACATCAATGAAAGTAATCTAAAAACCTTAACTGAGTATTGTCTCGCGTTTTTAACACTTCTCGGGGATTTTAACACTTCGTCTTATAACTTGAACATAACATTGCCAGACATGATGAATATGAAAACGTGGTTTGTGAACAAGGATCAAATTTACTACAGCGTTTAAAACAACAATGTTCAAATGTAAGTAAACATATAAATGAGCAAGAAACGTTCTTAAATTAATTTATCTATAGCCTGCCTAATCGTATTTTATGTTTAAAGCATCAAATCGTTCAGAGTGACTTTGACTTTCTAGTACTTTCTTGTGGCGAGGACGGGTGATTTCGTCGTGCTACCAGTGCCACGGACTCCCGCTGGTGGCATCGACCTTGACATCTCTGATTTAAATACTTGGAATCAACGCGAGTCGTGGCCCTCTGCGCCGCGAGTTCGTTTAAGCACGGCCTCCTTGGCTAGTCAAGAAGTTCTGCTAAGTAGAGGAGGCCGTGGTTTGGGCCCACTCGCGCCAAAGACGGGCAAAGGCGGAAGGCGGAAGACGGCGGGCAGCCGCGCCCGTTCCATCTTCGTCGCTGTCCCCCTCATCGACGGCGGCCCGCGCCCGGCGCCCTCGTCAGCGGCAGTCACGTGATGGATAACCCTCTCTTCCTCGTTTGTTTAGAGCGCTCATAAGCTGAGTGGGCACTGTAACGGACAAATCCCTCGAATAAGCTGGAGCAACCGGCTGACGATCGTCATTTTCTATCGAGTCAATAAAGAATCGACTAATCAATGTGTATGCTACGTCGACACGCAGTTTCGTTGCAGTTCGAGCGAGTTGGACGAATTAATGCCCCGCGGGGTTCGTTGCAGGACAGCGTGCATTTGCTACGGATCGGTCGGAACATGGGTTATTACCGCGAAATGACTGCGTGTTTATGCGCTGACAATACCGATGAAAGCGAACGTGACTAGGCATGCAAACAGACAGTTTTGCATTACATCGAAGTGCTAGTTCATGAATACATCGTGAACGAGGGTTTCTAACGATGTGAATTAACAGTTGGGCATTCTATATTTCCTAGAATAAAATAATTCCAAGAATAGACACTATCAGATGAACGCAAAGCCAACAAAAATATTCAGTGAGAGAATCTGAATAAAATGAAATCCGAATCCTGAAGAGTTGGATCAGTTCTTGAAATTAAACGTCATTCTCGCATTCACAAGAAATATTATCCTGCAATGTCGTTTTTGTAATTTAAGTGAAAATTTTAACCAAAATTTTAAACTTGTAAAACTTGATGAGCGTTGGACGAGTTCATTTTGTAACATAAGATGATTATCGAGATAATTTAAATTACTGAATAACACGATTTGTTATAGTTACGGTCTATCACAAATGTAACAATCAAGTCGAACATGTCAAAATCATTTAGTACACATGATTGCCCTGACGGTTCTATATTTTTTAATCGAATATACAAAATGAAAGTTGAGTGAAAGCAGAAGAGTCTATCTATTAAGCAGTGTTTTTGTAATTAAAGCTGATGAAAAGTGAAATCGCTGTATAATTTCATTTTATTTTAGAAACAAAACTCTAAACGAAATTTTGTTTTCTCGGAAACTTCCACTTTTAATAAAATACAGTATTCACATTTCATTACTGCATAAACGGCAGTCAACGCATAAATGCAATTATACAGTTTGTGGTAGAAAATGTATTCGTTTAAAACGACATGTTTCATAAAGTCTCTGAATAAATAACATTTCAAATTTCATAAAGGAATTTATTGAGAGTCAAATAATATTGCAATCAATTGTCTGTTCTGGAGCATCCAATATGGATCGATCTAGAGGAAGGGTACAGTGCAAAATTGAGTTCAAAGTCGAAGCCGATGGAAGGTCGGCGCGTGGAAGTTTGGAAGCTATTATTCGATGGGATGAATTTGATTAGGCAACTTCATTGTGGGCGCATCTGCGCGCCTTTGAGGGCGCGCGCCGCCGAGGGCTTCCAGGGCAGCTGGATCAAGAGGCCCTGCGCAGGCGCAGCGGAGTAGAGCGCCCGCCCCGCTGAGCCCCTGCGCAGCGGCGAAGGCAGACAAGCAGACGCGACAGCGCGATGGCTAGTTCGCCTCTTAGGGCTCTGATGGCACCCAACAAGAACGAAGAGTTGTTTTGGAGGTCTAACTTTAAACTTGTGTGTTGGATATTGTAATTGGTGTGGTCGCTAATGACCTTCCAGTTGATGCGACCTAACATAAAAATAAAAATAAAGAAAGAGCGTATAATTGGTCAAACGTCATGAAGTAGTTCGTTAGTGGCATATTGATTTCCGTAGCGACAATTGTCGCTTACTGGCTTTCCTTTTTTTTTAGTAATGAGATTTTTAGTTGTTTTTTCAGTAAAATTCAAGCCTTTTAACTTATAAAATTCTATTAAATGTATAATATTATATATCTGCAACTGTGCTAGTTTTTTTACTATTCGAAATTCGCCAGCGCACGTAAATAAAAAGATAAAATTTAAGTAATATGTAAGATAAAATAAATGGAAAACTGTGGTACCAGGATAAACGTATTGATCAGAAAACATGCTGGATGCAAGAAATATATCAATACAACACATAGATGAATGTATGATTTCGGAAGCATCATATTTTTGTGCAATTGAAGTTTCATACGTTCTCGATTGGGGCCGCGACGATCGCAGTGTTTTCAAGTAACTCACCACCCATGATCCGCTCATACCAGTCAAAGACAGAATAACTGCTGTTTAAAACAGCATCCCAGGTAGAACCGACTCCCAACCTTCCAGGAATGCTGAGCCGACCGCTCGCCTAGTTCGTTATCTCCCCCAAGTGTGTGGCAAGGGGGAGGGAGCGGCTCGCGGAGCGAGGGGGCGGGGCGGGCGCTTTCCTCCCTCGCAGCCAGGCGGCGCCACGTTATCTCCCCGCCCCGTCCCCCCGCTCCGCTCCCCACGCGACGCCATTATCGCCTCTGCCCCACGCCGCCACCGCCGCCCCGCCACAGCCACCGCCGCCGCCGCCACTGCCGCCTCCGCCCCGTCATACTCCGCCACCGCCGCCACCGTCACTCTGCCGCCACCGCCGCCACCGCCACCGCCACCACCGCCGCCGCCACCGCCGCCGCCACCGCCACCACCGCCACCACCGCCGCCGATGCTTCCATCGCCCCTCCACGGCCACCACCGCCACCGAAGTCACCGCCGCCGCCTCCATCGCCCCTCCGCCGCCATCGCCGCCACCACGACCTCCACCCCCACCGCCACCGAAGTCACCGCCGCCGCCTCCATCGCCCCTCCGCCGCCGCCGCCATCGCCGCCACCACGACCTCCGCCCCCACCGCCACCGAAGTCACCGCCGCCGCCTCCATCGCCCCTCCGCCGCCATCGCCGCCACCACGCCCTCCGCCCCCACCGCCACCGAAGTCACCGCCGCCGCCTCCATCGCCCCTCCGCCGCCACCGCCAACACCACGCCCTCCGCCACCACCGCCACCGAAGTCACCGCCGCCGCTCCCTGGGGGATCGCTGGCTGCGAGCGCCGTGCCGTGCCGTGCCGTGCCGCGCCGCGCCGCGACGGGGCGCCCCCAGGCGGCGGGGGCGACCGCGGACCCTCACGTAATCCCCGCCCCTCGCTGAGCTGGCCTTCGCGGAAGGAAGGCGCCGCGATCGCCACGCTCAGCGCTTCGCTCGCGCGCCTGCACCTCGTTAGCGCTGCGCCTTTGTTTTTGGTCGGACGAGGGGGCGGTGCACGCCGGGGGAAAATTGGACGAAATTTCCTTTCAGACCCGGAAAGTAGCCGTTCACAAATTAGTACCTTTAAGATATATAAGCAACGTGTTTTTTCGGCTTCTTTTTGAGTCTATAAAGATAAAAAATGAAACAAATATTAAGTTAAAATTAAAACAAGTAATTATTATACGTTCGTACGTATAAATGAGATGGATTAACAACGCAAATTAATTCATGAACTACAACGACTAATATAATTAAATTTTTGGAAATCAGCGATGAAAATTACTAATGGTGAACATTTAGTCTCTATTACAATGAGCATGAATACATTGAAATCAAAGTTCGTAGAATTTGGCGGGGAGTCTTCTTGAGGATAAGTAATGTTGGCGCAATCCCAGAACTCTCAGAGTCACAGCATGTATGCCTTGCCTGAGGACCCGGGAACCTTCGGCAGCCAGTCAGAACCTCTGCAATGTCCATAGCTATTAAGCAGACTTAATTTAGTGCGTACATAAAATAATTAAAATATAACTCCGAAATCAGTCAAGCGATAAGGATATTCTTAATTTTTTTAACGTAATCTACACGTAATGGAGGTGATTTCAAATGAAATGCAATACAACTTTTCCACACTTTCCCTGTACGAGTATGTTGCAAAAAAGCTCAATGAACTACTGCTTTGATGGAATGCAACTGCTTCTGAGGTCGATGCCTCAGTGCTCACATTTCTTATTACATGTCACATACTTTCCATCAGTAAATACTTTTAAAGTTCCAACTCAGGCTCCTGAAAAATTCAGAAGTTTTGTTTGCTTCAATTTGTTCAGACAATAATTATGAATTGTCTACTCGATTTATGGTAAGAAATGATACACAAGACTATGTTCTGACCCACTTCAGAAGTAAAATATTTTTAAAAAATTCAATGACGAACTTTTGCTTTATCTTGAAATAAAAAAAATACACTGAACATATGAATAAATGAATACATACCAGGGTCATCAAGAAACATGTATACAGGGAACGTATGCATTACAAAATAAGGGAAAAATACTTAAATCATCCTGAAATATTTCAACAGACTGGAAATAATATAAGTATTTCTTCGACCGAAAGATAACAAAAACATGGCAGACATTATATTACACTAGGCTAAATAATTTAAATATTCGTGTTTCATGAAAGTATTCCGCTTAAACGTCCGTCCCCCGGCCGCCAAAATGGTTGCGGCGAGCGGCTGCCGAGAGGCGCATTTCCAACAAGGCGTGGCGTGGAAGGGCAGAGCGGAGGTCGCACTGTGGGCGGTGTGCGTGGGGAAGGGTAGGCGCGGGCGAGCCGTGGAGCAGGGACAGAACGGAAGGGATCAGGACGGAAAGGACGGGGTAGGACCGAACGATGTAGGCCGGAATGGAAGGGAAGGGAACGAAGTAGGAATGGAAGGGATGGGGCGGAACGGAATGGGACTGGGCGGAACGAGACGGGGCTCAACGGAATGGGACGGGACGAGGCGGGACGAGGCGGGACGAAACGGAACGGGACGAAATGGGTCGGTACGGAACGGGCGGAACGGGACGGGACGTAACGAGCCGGGACAAAATGGGGCGGTCAGAATGGAACGGGACGGAACGGGGCGGGACGGAACGGGGCGGGACGGAACGGGGCGGGACGGAACGGGGCGGGACGGAACGGGGCGGGACGGAACGGGGCGGGACGGAACGGGGCGGGACGGAACGGGGCGGGACGGAACGGGGCGGGACGGAACGGGGCGGGACGGAACGAGGCGGGACGGAACGAGGCGGGACGGAACGGGGCGGGACGGAACGGGACGGGACGGAACGGGGCGGGACGGAACGGGGCGGGACGAAATGGGGCAGGACGGAAGGGGCTGGGAGGGGCGGGAAGTGCGGGACGGCGCGGCGCGGAATGTGGCTGGGAACGGACGGGTGGCGAAGAGGCAGGGCGGGGCGGCGGCCCAGACCTCGCGTTCCAAGACGAGGCCCTCGTCAGAAAAAGGAGATCCAGCGCGCGCTCAAATTATGCAGATTAATTCATGGGTGGACTAACACCCTTTCGACGCCGCGTTGCGTGCGGTCTAGTCGAGAGGCAAGGCGGAGGCGGGACGCCCCGGCGCCACCGCCGCGCCGCGCCGGCGAGATGGTTTAGCGCCGCGGGGTGACGACGTGACGGGAAAGCGAAAGACAGACATGCACTAAGACAACGACGGGCAGAATTGATCTACAATGGTCGAACGCAAGGCAGAATAGAAACTGTTTATGATAATGTTGTATTTCTAGCTAGTTTTTTTTTCTTTCGGAGATATCAAATGATGTCAAAATAAAATAGTCTAGTGACTTCAGTTGCTGAGTGAGAATACGTTAGTTTAGGGAACAGTTTTTCCAAAAATAGCACTAGTGTGTATATTTCTCATTACAATTTTGTACATCACCAAAAAGTCCTTTTCGACAGAAAATCATCGCATATTTTAAAGAATTGTTTATTTGTTTGCTGCGCAACATAAAAGAGAAAAGCAATGAAAGAAAAGAGCAACGGAACACAAACTGCGTTTTTAGATATATTTTTTTCAATTAAAAATTGACACAAACAAAAAGTTGCAGAAAATTAATCTTCAGTCATACATTCGTTGACTAACCTCACATTTATTCTAGTACTTTTCACTTTCTCGAACTTACGTCGTAAGACGGCAAAGTTATGTAACCGTGCCGAAGCCGACCTGCCTAAAAACGTCAAATTTTGGGCAGAAAATCTCTTATTGTTGGGCCCTGGTAACGAAAAAGCGGATAAATTCAAAATACTTCCTCTAACACGTGGTGTAACAAGAATTCATGTCTTGGGGTCCTTGAAACCGAAAAATCGAACGAAAGCAAAACGTGTCTGTCTGTTTGTCGGTCTGTCCGTGATCAACACTAGTGCCTGAACTGGTAAGCCGATTTTCTTCAAAATTCACATTCCCCGATCGATCTGAATGAACTCAAGACTTGGGAGTTTCAATGGGATATTTTGATGTTTGTTACATTACTTGATTTTACATGATTTTCATGATTTCAAAATTTTCTGAAGAATGGAACCAATTTTTTTGATTAAATTTTGTCAGACAGCGTAAAGGAAGCATTAGAGAATAGTGCTGGTTTCATGTTCATTAAAATTCCAGATTTTTTCCAAATTGCAAAAGTGCTGTTTTTGGGTGTTTTCCTACAACTATAATATTGAAGATAGAGAGTTTTTTCCTTAATGAAATCAGCACTTTAAAAATAGATCTTTTAATAAAGTCATGATGAATTTTTCGAAAATATGATTACTTGTCCTGTAATTTTGTGCGAAATTTAGTCAATTTTGATTGTTCACATTTTTTTTCGCTAAAGCGGCACCATTTTTTCTTTGAATATTCTTCTCATAGGTGTCAAGGAACGGTAAAAAAGATGGTGTTAATCTCATTTCCTGCGAAAAAGTTAGTATCTCAAAACTACAAAATTGAAGATAGAAGTTTACTTTAGACAAAGTCTGTGGTGAAAAATTAGGTCTTCACAGTCACGATTAAAGGTCACATACAATTATTCGAAACACCTAGCAGATTTCGCGTAATTTATGTCTAAAACTTATGCAATTTCCAAAAACCTTTTCTTAAAAAAACGCTCCTAGTTTTTTCATCAAACTTTTTTCCACGGTTAGAAAAGGGACGCTTAAAAGAACGGCTCTGATCTCATTTTCATTTAACTTTCTGAAATTTAGAAATGATGTGAGAAATTATATGCTGTTGTAGCTCCACTAGTTATTCATTATCTTCATTCGTGAGCAAGGTATGGGAATATGTTTAGAACCTGAAGCGAAATGAGAAGATTGATTTAAGACAAGTAACTATCATGTGTATACGAAGGCGTTAGCTATATTATAATAATAAATATTTATTGAACCAACATAAATGTTTGGAGCGAAACACGTAGTAAAGAGTTTAAATTTTGGGCTACTTTCGGTTACTTTTTCCCCTTTAGATGTGATAGAAAATATTATAAGAATAGGTTAGCACAACAAACGCGCTAGTATCAGCTGATTTTAATTTAAAAGTTCTTCAAAAGTTGTAAATTGAAGTTAAAAAAATATTAAATCGATAATCTCATCAGTCCAGTTCTGCGTATTGCGACGAGTCGCATCGTGTGACAGACCCCTTTATCACGTTCATTTGCCCACAGCGCACGGGCCCTTTCCCGAGCATTTCGTCATACACACGTGTTGATGCTACCCAGCCCTCGCCACCCTTCCCCACAAAAGGGTACAAAAACAGACTCCTATGGGGCCCTTCTTGGCGAGCTGCGTCATCAAGACCGGAGGGGCCCTCCCACCTACCCACCTCATTCTTTGTCCCCAGCGATCGTCGGATTGAGTACCGGAACACACACATTAGGGAAGTCAGAGACCCGTCGCCTGTTAATCCCAAAGAGCGCAGCATAAAATAATCGGCGGACAGCAGACAGCGGGCACTGCTTCGCTTTCTCCGAGATCACCACGTGCCCATGGCCGCACAAACGCGACCAATTAAAAACATAGCAAAGAAGGTCGCTAAGGAAAGGGATCGCCTAGAGCCAATTGAGAGAAAAGATTAGTGGAAGGTTCCAGAAGCCGGATGATTGAACCAATCAGAGGCAAAACATCATGCTCGTGACAGAGCACAGAAATTTCTAAATGGGGTGGGGAGAAGAAATCGAGGGAGCAATAGAGGATCTAGGAGAAAATCACTTGAGCTAGTGACTTCAGAGAGGAAGGAGACTTGAGCAGAGGACTTGATAAATAATACTTGAGATGACACTTGTTCTAAGAACTTGGTAGGAGAAACAGTGAGACACAGACTGGATAGGACGAGCTGGAGAGAGAAGGACTTTATAATACTAGACTTAGGCAACTTATGGCGGAGTCAACTGGCGTGTGACTGACCAGTACCTGCTAGCCTAAGCATTCCAACTATCCATCATTCACTCAATCGGCATTAATTCCGTGTGGTGGATCAGTCGGACCGACATTCTAAAAGCAAATAAAAGGGTGAGCGAACGGAGACGAGGTGACGTATGACGGCTTCGTCTCGCATATCGGCAACGCGGTTCATCGTTTCGAGCATGGTCGCGGACGGCTGCTGATTTCCCGGGAATTTCAACCGTGCTTCGTCGGAACACCATCGCCGGAATCGACCGGTAAAGGCCCGCTGGCATGCAATCCCACCGAAGTGACGTAATACGATCATCGTTACCATTATTTCTGTAAATTTGTCCATCTCCATTTAAATTAAATAACAGTTCTGGACTGAAGATTGTTAAGGAAATAATAATTTTAAATTGTACTTAAGAGCTTCCTATTTCCGCCACTTAAGACGGGTACCACCTTATAAAATTCCATATCTGTGCATTATTAAAATAGCTAAGAAACGTAATGCATCCCTTCGATACAGAGCACCCAAGCCCTGGGGTTATCAATTTCGGAGCCGGATGGCAGGTAAGATGCACGCTTGGCGCCCACTAAACAAATTTTGTGTGCGCGCCCTATCATTCACCAATTACCGATGCACTCCGTGTGTGACTGTAAACCCCCT
The DNA here is from genome assembly GCA_011170035.1 of Teleogryllus occipitalis. Lineage (NCBI taxonomy): Eukaryota > Metazoa > Arthropoda > Insecta > Orthoptera > Gryllidae > Teleogryllus > Teleogryllus occipitalis. The sequence continues at coordinate 425,070 of BLKR01000368.1, forward strand.
TCTGTAGTGGCTACCCAACGGGTCATTACAATAAACAATTAATTTAGTACCACGCATTTAATTAGCTCCCACATCTCCATTTGAGTGTTCCGCTTTCCATGGCTTCCACGTCGCAGTGTTTGCGAGGAGAAATAATCCTCCCATAAAGCAGCGCAGGTCTCCGAGTGGGCGCTGCGCCATGGCACATGTCGTGAGACCACACAGGAGTTTGTCCTGGTTGGGGTAGTACCACGCTGATGGGAGATACCTGGAGAAGGAAAACTCTCCATGTCGTTCTGTATATCGCCGCCGGATCTCATCATTCATAGGGAGGTGATTGCTTGACTAAATAGTGATTTCGACAGCGCTGGTTCTGAAAGTTGTTAGTCCCGTAAGCGTAGTGCATTTTTTATCGCGGGGCTATCTTCCCCTGCTAGATGGCAAAATCCGGTGCCGATCTACCCGCCTAGTTACGAAGTTTTCCCCCAATCTAGTACCTCCCTCCAGGAAATCGCCCAAGTAGGGACAATCTCTAAGCTCGCGACTGGTCTCCCAGTTGTGTGTTGGTAATTTAGTGCGTGAAAGTGTAAGTAAGGGATGAAGATACAACAAAGAAGGGGAAGGAAAGATCGCTCGCTACCCGTGGCCCGTTTGTGGGATACTGCTCCGGCATTCGCCTGGTGTTACTCGGAGAATCCGTGAAAATCCATCGATCAGAGCAGCCGGCCGCTAGAATTCTCCTCTAGTCAGCCGCTGAATTCCACCCAGCTGACTAGCTAATGTCGAACATTATGCCTCCTTCGGAACTCGAATACTAGGTCCTCCCGGTCAGAAGCACTCCTGCGGCATTTATTGATGCCCTGAGCCACCTAAGCTGGTTCAAAGGAAGAGAAATGTCACCAACCCAAGGAATACAACATGCACTACACTTACGGGACTAACGACCATAGTCCGAAAACATTCAATACCCATTCATCAGTCCTGCACTGCAAAAACAAATTAATTAAGCCACACATTAAATTGGTATCTGCACCTCCACATGAGACTGTCCAAACGGCTACTTCTGCAACGCAATCTTTGCGCGGAGAAATAATCCTGCCATGGAACGGCGCAAGTCTCGTTGCGCTTTTTCCCTCGAAATTGAAGTAGTTTCTCGGAGTGCGCACCGAGAGCGGTGGCTCAGTGCATCAACTGATGTCACTGTAGTGCCTCTGACCAGGTAGTCCTAGATTCGAGTTCCGACAGCGGAAGAACTTTCGACAGTAGCCACTCAGGTCGAATTCATTCACTGTCTGGAGGAGAATTCTAGCGGCCGGCTGCTCTGATCGGTAGTTTTCCGTGGTTTCTCCGATCAACACCGGGCGAATGCTGGAGCAGTACCCTAACAAACGAGCCGCGGACCGCGCGCGATTTCTCCTTCCTCTTCCCTATCCTATCCTCACCCCTGACACACACACACTTTCATTAACATGCACTACACTACCACCCATGCCGGGAGACCGGTCGGGGACTTGGAACTTGTCCAGGCTGGTGCGGTGCCCCGCTGGTGGGAGATACCTGGTTGAGGAAAGCCCCGCTAGTCGACAGTAGGTCGGCGCCGGATCTCTCCATCCAGTGGGGGAAAACCACCGTCACCTTCCGTTGAAAAAACATGCCCTACACTTACGGGACTAATGATCTTGGTAGTTGACGCGCCCGGAATCACTAACAGTCAATCAATCAATCAATCAATCGGAGTGTGCGGAGAGGTGCGGGCGGGCGGGCGCCCGTGGCGTGGAGCGAGGCCTCGGCCGCCGGGAGGTGGGACGCGGCTGGGGAGAGGATTTGCCGCCGCGTTCTCGCTCTGCTCCTTTAGGAGCCGGCGCTGCGGGGCAGGAGCGGAGCGCCGTCTCTCGGAGGAGCAAACGAAAGAGGTTGCGAGGAGGACGCTGCCCGTCGTATTTTCTGATTACTCCGTTTCTCTGGGATGCTTTCTCATGGGCTGTTTCGTGCTGCACTTTTTTTTTCCTAAAAAAATGAAGTAGTTTCTGTTGAGAAAATTGGCAAAGACGAAAGAGTGCGAATTCATTTTGAATAATTGTGTGCATTTTAATGAAAAGAACAATTACTAAAAATCTCAAATCACACAAATAACAGGTTTTGTATGAAAAGCTTCTGACTAGATAAATTACTACTATTGTTGCGATGTCTGTATAATAATTAATAGTTTATTAGGATTCTGACCATTTTTTTTAAATAAATTCCTTGATTTGTAGGTAACTTAACCCAAAGTCAAATTATTTAAATGAGATGTATTCTTATGTTTCATATTTTAGTTACAATTTTTGAAAGCCAGAGAATATGAATTCTCTGAAATAATTATTTTAAAATTAGGTGAATTTTAACATTGAAAATGAGTAATTTCAATTTGATGTCCACAACGGAAACCTCGCGGCGCACTACTAACACAACTATCTGCCTCAATAGCGAACTGTGTAGTGCCATGTTAACACGCCGATCTCGGGTACGGCCCCTACGTGCTCCGATTGATTGTGTTAGCCTGAACTGGTTTCGTGGAGACTTGTCATGAAATTGATGCTAGAGAATTGTCATGAAATTGAAACAAAGTAAAATAATACAGAATATTTGTCCTTTTACATTATTGAACTCTCTAAAAACTTCTAAGATACTAAGTTCATACATAAGTCCTAAAAATATTTTTTTTAAATATATTAATTCTTCGGCAATAAAAGTACCATAATGGCATATTCAATTCTATATGCAGGTTACATGTTTCACTACTTGTAGGATAAACAGCATGGAGGAAGCGTATATATTTAACTAGTTATAAAATAATCTAGTGGATTTCCTCTGTAAAATCGGTAACCAAATGCAGCAGTGACAGACAAATATAGTACAATAACGATACTGACCTGCATTATAGCGACTTAAGTAACAAAGAAAATCAGTACAGTTCGCATCGAAAGTTTTAAAGCACCTATTAATTAATGTATAAATAATGTACCTTATTTTTTGTATCACTTAGTGAATATTATTAACTAACATGATTTTCACAGTCAGTAATTATCTCATGTGTAGTTCAATAGGAGTATTGATTGGTGATGACAGAATGAATGATAACGGAAGTGGTGGATTGAAAGGTTGAGAAAACAGAAGGATCCTTCAGGAATCCAATCTAGCCACCATATGTTTATACAGTGATTAATTTATACAGAATATAATTTGATTCCTGTTCCCATAAATTGAAAGTAAAACGTAAGATTCTCCGGAAAATCTTCTAGTTAACGGTTTATTGTGTATTGTATTGATTCAGTAATTTTTTTTCCAGATTGTAACGAATACAATGATGTATTTGCCGGCCCGGTGGCCGAGATCGCTAAGGCAGTAGTGTCGTAGTGATCTCGGACCGAAGGGTCGCGGGTTCGAGTCCCGCCTCGGGCATGGTTGTATTTGTGTTCGTCCTTTCACCCCTTATCATCAATCACCATATCGTTTCATCCACATAGTTACCATACCGTTAACACCAATAGTGGTCGCTAATGACCTTAGATGTTGATGCGACCTTAAATAATAAAAAAAATGTATTTGAGAGGAAATCTAAGTAATCGGGTAGGATTCACGACATATTCGAATAGATAAAGTTGATTTGTTTTTTGGGGGAAAGCTCTAAGTAGTAAAGCACCTTTATGAATGCCATATGCATGAGTGAGATGCGATATGAACGCGAGTGTACGTATCCTGCTAATCAGATCCATTTGAGTCTGACACTGTTCCACAGGGGCCTCTTTTACGTCACAATGCGTGCACGGTCACTGGTGCCTTCGCTATTGGAGTCTCGTTATTGCTCTCTCTATCGCACAGGTAGTCCTAGGATGATGTGAATACTAAACAAGCAGAAGATTAGTACAAATGTTCAGTGCTAGAAACGATACATGCCAGTTGGCATGACAGATTTTTATTATTCGGGTCATTGCCGTAAATTGACTCATCCATGCCTTTCAATCATCATGCAGGGTGTGCCCTTTTGAATGTTAAATAGAATTCATTTGTTATGTAGAATTGTCACCATCCAAGAGAGATATCTAACCATGTGAATTTCATATTGCCCCACAATAATGATCAGAACCAGATTAAATGGCACGGGAAGTTTAAAGCCGAATCCTATTGTCCGGATATTCATTTACCATATCCGGATATTCAGACAGGGAAATTAATGCATTTTGCCTATAGTGTATCCTCTATCTAGTCTGACCTGACGTGGTATGCCCTGCTTTGCCCTGATCTCCCCAGGCTTGCTCTGGCCTGCCCTGCCCTGCCCTGCCTTACCGAACTGCTCACCCCCCCCCCCGCGCTCCTCGCCCTGTACTGCCTTGCCTGACCCCGATACTACCCGCCTTACCGCCAGGTTGTGCGTGATGTCGACATAAAAAAGTTTATATAACGTATACAAGAATATAAACTACATATGCAGACATAAGGGACTTCCAGTTTTAAAACATCTTCCTTGTTGAGATTGATTATTTCATCCAAAAAAGGGATTTTTAATAACATTTTAGAAATAATATACTACGCGATGAATAGGGGGCGGATTTTAATGAAATGTTTTGTTTTTTTTTTACTTTAAAACGATGCGTTTTAGTATATAAATTCATTTTAGGGTATGACAAAAGGAAATTATCCATTTTATATGACTTTTTACATTTTTCTTCTATTTCGACTAATTAGTCATTTTTTGTATTTTTTCGTCATTTTCGGCGGATTTCATCGATTTTAATATAATTTTAATAATATTTGCTTCAAATAATATTTAAGAGATACAACAAATTTTCTTGTGACGCTTCAGCACCTTTGTCGGTTCGACGGATTTCACGATAACCGAACGTTCAGTCCAAACCAAACGTTTGTAAACTAAGTTGACTTGAACGAATGGAAGAAGCCTCGATTACATTAGTAACATATCCAGCAACTTGAGTTGTTCATCTGACGGGTTTTGATCAACTTGTTTACTTTCCTTTGCTTTTAGGGAATTTTAAAAAACATTTTAAGAGCATTTTATTGGGTACTCTAGTCTGAAGAAAATATAAAAGTAATTATCCAATTCGAAAAACAATTAGTAAATAAATTAACAAATATTCATCTCAGTAAATTATTGCTGTTTTTATTTATTTGTACGCTACGTTTATGACCACTTGTTAATTAATAATTTGTTGTTAAAGAAATAATGGTCAGATAAATAAAACTATGCTCGCTCACCAAATATGCTAGTTTTGGAATACATCATTTGGTGATGTTTTAGGTCATTAAAATGTGCCTTCTAGTGATGATGGTTCTCCTGCAAAAAAAATTGATGCGTCGCTTTTCATGGTCTCTGGAGATTTATGGGCCTCCGGCGCACATTGTGACGCTTTCCTGGTGGGCGGTGCGGCTGCCGTCTTCACGCAGTCATTCCGGTGGCGCGGGGCGGGGAGGGGCGGGGAGGGCTAGGAAGGGGAGAGGAGGGCGGGGAGGGGAGGGGCGAGAAGGGCGGGGAGGGGTGGGGCGGTGCGGCGCGGGGTGGCGCGGTGCGGGGCGGGGTGGGCTGGCGCGGGCCGGCGCGGCGCGGGGCGAGTCGGGGTGGCGCGGGCTGGCGCGAGGCGGGGGGGACGGCGCGGGGCGGGGCGGGGCGGGGCGGGGCGGGGCGGGTACGGCGTGGGCGGCGTGGGCGGGTGATGAGCGCGCGCAATGAGGCGTGGCGATCGATGGGCGCGTCGCCCATCTGCCGGCTCTTCAGCAAACAGACCTGTCATCCGCCCGCCGCCGGCAGCCGCCCCGCCGCGCCGCGTCCCACCCCACGAGATCGCGTATCTTATCATTATTCAGAGGACGAAGTGATCGGCCGGGAAATTGAATATCGGCGTTCCACGGGAAAGAAAAAACGACATCCGCATAAATTACGCCGCAATTAAGGAAGTCATCTCATTTTCAAAAAGAAACTTTCCGCATGATAATGTGGATTCTAGAGCCTTTTCCTTTCACTTTTAATTAACGATGTTTGTTTCTTGTAAGAATTTGCCTCAGAAGAAAACGCAAAATTGTTATAGGCATACTAGAGTACTTGCATATTTCAACTTATTGTTTTTAAGAGATTATTTTTTCAGATAAATTGTGATCTTGCAAACAAATTTCTGTTGTTCTCAACATAAATCGCCAATACGTCAATTATGCACAAAATTAAATCAATTGATTTTTTTTGTAAAATATGCCACGTAAGACGTACACACTGTTACGTTCTGAAGCAAGAATGTCGACAAAACTTTGGAGGGTTGACGTAATCTTCTAATTCGTAATGAATGCTAATTTCGTGATAAACCATAATTAAAATATTTAGTTACATCAATATAGAGTCAAGGTAAAACAACGTATTCTGCGATATATAATTATAATTAGTTTTATTTGAAAGAATTTACTGTCGTAAATGTTAGTATTTCACGCAGAGATAGTTAACGTTTTTGACAAATTCGCAAACTAATTAACAGTTTTAAAAAAGAAGTAAAGAAAAAATGAATTTTGCATGTTTTATGTCATTTTAACTTATTTGCTGAATTTTATGGTAACACATGTCTATCTATCGAATAATTTAAACCATAAATGTCCATTTGAATTACAATTTTTATTCGTTCAGCGCTCGTATCAAAACAGTTTAATGTCATTATTGTTTTGGAATCTGTTACGCTGCGTCTCAGTGGAAATTATTTCTTCTGACGTTTCATCTGCCATCGCAGGAGACATTATTAGTGGTGGTGCGGTCGGAGGCGAAGAAGACAGGCACTACAAATCAATTGATTTGTGATGCCTCTGACCGGGAGGTCTAGGGTTCGAGTCCCAACGGTGTCAGAATTTTCGACACTAGCTCCATAGCTAGGTTGAATTCAGCGACTGTCTGGAGGAGAATTCGAGCGCCCGGCTGCTAGAAATCCGTGGTTTCTCCTATTAACATCAGGTGAATACCGGAGCAGTACCCTAACAAACGGGGTACGGACCACGCGCGATCTTTCCTTCCTCTTCCTTGTCGTATCCTCGCTCCTCACACACACACTTACATTAACATGCACTACGCTACCACACATGCCGGGAGACCGGTCGGGGACTTAGAACTTGTCGCGGCGGGGACGGTGGGACACCGGTGTTTAGGAAAAACCAGGCAGCTTGTAGGTCGACGACGAATTTTGACAACTAGCAAGGGAAGACCATCGCCCGCGATAAAACAAACGCTACACTTACGGGACTAATGATCTTAGCTCTTTTCGCACCTGGAAACATGAAATAAACAATCGAGGGCGAAGACAAGACGAGGGCGAGGGCAATCCGCTTACGAGGTTCCTTCGCGCTTGACGGCACTGCCACTGGCAATGTCTGCAGACGAAATGTCTGGAAAATCTTTGTGTGGGACTACTGATTGTAAGCCCGCACGACAATAATGATATTGATATTGGCCATTATTTCCTCAATACTTCACAACATTTTCAGTATCACTCATAGCAAAATGTGCAGTAGAATCAAAATACTTCCAAACCATTCACAAATGAACATTTTCAAAACTGCGATGAGAATTTACATCCATTTGATCTTTGAGGAGAGTTTATGTAGTAATATTTGTTTGCTTCAAATAGAAGTTGTTTACAACAGTTTTTCTGGAAATAATCGTTTGTTTTTCTATTAACTAATTAGAGCTATGAAGTCGCAAAATAGTTCCAATACAATTGAGAAAAATTAACATCGCCTTTATAAAGAATCGTTGTTTGTATCTAATTCAAAGGAAAACTGATTTAACTGTTTTGCAAGGAAATCCTGTAAGTTAATTAAACGCAGCAACGAGACAACTCCCCAATCGACAGGTGTCGCTTTATCGCATGATGCTCGAATACTGTTTAACCCGTGCGGTCTGCAGGGAGTTGAAGAGAAAATGAAATTTATATCCCTCAGTAATTGTTATTGAGCTTATCATCGTTTCGTTCCACTGTAAACATTTTTCTACCGCGCGACATATTTCTTTTTCGCGCAAAGAAAACATTGGGACACAGAACTCTAGCAGTGATTAGTTCTTTCTTTGTGTGTCGCGAAACGAGCCGAGGGCGGATTTTCTTTTAATTTTTTATCCGCGTTATCTAAAATTTAATCTTCGGGCGCAGCCACGCAGGCGGGTCTCCTGGGGCGCCGCGAGAAGAAAGAGGCGGGTGGTGGAGGGGGAGGTGGGGTGGTGGAGGGGGAAGGGGGGTTGCGGGCGGCGCAGGTGGCGCGCTGCGGTGAGCGCGTGACGTCAGCGGCCGGCACGCTGCCCCGAGCAATGACACGCGTGGCGACGCCCCAAAGCACCTCCGGAGCGCGCTCTGGGCGACCCGCCCCATCCACGCCTCCGCCGTTGCCTTCGCCCTCGCCCCGCCTCAGTCACCGCAGTCCCTATGGCCCCCGGCCCTGCCGTAGCTATCACCACCGCCACGCCCCCGCTACCGACCCCGTCCCCGCGCGCGCGTCACTCCCCGCCACCGACCCCGCTTCCGCTACCGTCCCCGCCCGTGCCATCGCTTCCGCCCCCACCTCCCCACCACACGCACTCGGCCCACGCCTCCGTTCCCGCCCGCGCCTCCACCACCACCCTCGCTACCGCCCCCGACCCCGCCCGTGCCTCCCTCCCCGCCAGCGATCCCGCTTCCACTACCGCCCTCGCCATCGCCTCCGACCACGTCTCCGCCTCCGCCCCACCCCCGCCCCCGCCCGTGCCACCGTCACGAGCCAGGCCCCCGCCCCCGCTCCCACCCGCGCCACCGTCACTGCCACTGCCACCACCCTCGCTACCACCCCCGACCCCACCCGCACCTCCCTCCCCGCCACCGACCCCACTTCCACTACCGCCCTCGCCATCGCCCCCGCTCCCCACCTCCGCCCCCGGCCCCGCCCCCGCCCGCGCACCCGCTCCGGACACCCCCACCATCATTGCCACCGCCACCGCCATCGCCACCGCCACCGCCACCGCCACCGTCACCGCCACCGCCTCCGCCTCCGCCTCTGCCCGCACCACAGCCCCCGCCACGGTCACCGCCCTCGCTACCGCCATCACCAACGCCTCCGCCATCGTCCCCGCCCCAGCCACAGCCAAGGCCACTGCCCACGCCATACCTTCACTCCCGCCATCGCCACCTCCATCGCCTCCACCACCCTCACGGCCACGACAGCCCCCACCCGTGCCACGGCCTCCGCCATGTCCCAACCCTCTCGAAGGCCCCCACCCGCCCCGTTCCAATCCGACGTCGCTGCACGCCCTATCCGCCCCGTTTCCGCCTCGCCCCTCCCGTTCGCCGCCGGCACGCTCCGCCGCGGCCGCCATCCCTCGCGCGCCCGCGCTTCGATCGCCCGCGGCCGCCCGCGCTGGAATGCGCCCGATCCGCGCGGAAGAATGTCCACTCCCCAACTTCGTTACAATGGAACCAGCTTTTCAATAACATCCCCACGTGTAATCGCTTTACCGGCTCCGGTTCAGTGGCAATATCCCCAATGGAAGCTGTGGAGCCGCAAGGTTACTGGATGCGTTGATGCACTGCGCAAAATTTCAAGCAGATTTGAATTCTACTGGAGGGAGATGTTCGTGTTTTGCTTTCTGCTACGTGTAAGTTTGTACTTCACATGCAACAATTAAGGCCACTTAGCCGGTTATACACAAGCGATAACCGCCTCCGAAACTAATATCTTCTCGGCGTCGCCAGAGGTGACTTTTCGAAGTAAACGGTTTTTATTTCTTTTATTCATTTTTTATTTATTTTACGTCAAAAAACAGTTCAAACTGCGTATGACGTGCTGTGGGGAAAAGTGAATTGTGTGCACATTTTCAAAATTCTGTGATCCCTACACTAAGTCATATACTACTTAAAATAAAACAAAAAAACTCCCATGTAATAAAATTTATTTTCAAGGATAACTAAGCAATAAATGTTGGTTCTTATCCATGTTGTCCTTCGGAATAATACTTCTTGCCGCGACAACATGGAAACATTAATTTGAATAATTGTATTTCCCACTGAATTCTAGAAGACGTGCACAGAAAATGAAGTTTCATTTATGTCCAGAAGCAAAACAAAGGACCATCTCAGCATTTGCTCAATGGATTAGGAAAACTGGACGAAAAACCTGATCGAGATGGGTCATTTTCCGGTTACCGAGTAAGCAGACCCATCCCATCGACAGGTGCGCTCGTAGCCTGAATGGTACTGTGTAACCTGGAGATCAGCGGAAAATTATAATTCCATGTGCATGGACGTGAAAAGGAGTTTTAACGAACACTCTGTGTGAAGCCATCGGAAATCCAGCGTTATGAAATTTGTCTGCATAGGTTGCAGAGATGAAATCTAATATGCAACAATTCACCATGTCTGTTCTTTATTTTTCGTCAAAGCCTTTTAGAAGTATTTTGTTGAATACAAAATACAGTTCTAAATGAATAATTTAATTAGTTCTTCGTTGTGTTTTCCTAATTTTGAAATATTTTAAATCCGGCAGGCAATAAGTTCAGTTAAAAATATTAAAATGATTTCCTCTAGATACAATCTTGATCATTTAAATGTGATGTGAAAATCATTACATAAACGTGAGTGAACTGTCGATCGATTTTTTTCTAGAAAACTGCAATTATATTCAACGAAATCGACAATGAGCCATTCCACATCAAATCTAATCTCTACATATCTAAAAAATCTTTTGTAAGTATACGAGCGCGAGCTTCTTGTCCTTGCACTAACGAATTGTGTTCGATCAGTCTTTGATACAAATGCCGAAGAAAAATAAAAAGAATGACCTCTGCCTGATTAGAGTTTCAAGAAATATTAGTAACTTATATGTTCACTCTGTCTCCAGAAGGGATTGAAGAAAGCGAAATGAATTCAACCATTTTACTTTCAAAATTACCTTCCTATGGAATTAGTGGTATTGCTGTAAATTGCTAATTCTACCTTAAAGAAAAATCGTTACAGTAAATTTCACCTTTCATTGTCTTAAATGCAGTAAAAAGAAATATAAGAGCATCATTTTTCTACTGCATTTCCTTTTTTATGCAACTAATATTTACAATCTGTTTCATAGAAATATGAAGAAAGTACTATAAAGAAAGAGAAATTACAATTCAAAATGAAACACTAGTATAACAAATCACCCATTTATATTTTCCTTGGTATTTTTTACAAATCTATAACAAAAAGAACATTGAAACATAATTGAAATGTTACTGTTGTGGATTATGAGAACAACAAAAGTGAGAATATATGAACAATATATTTCATTTCCTGGGGATGATTTTTGTTCGTCGTTGTACGTCGCGCAACGACTTTTGTCACTTAATTACGCTATACCGTCAGGTCCTGCGAACTTTCTCTTTTGGCGAGATGACTTTTGCCGTCAAGTTTGCATAAAAAGTTTGCTCTGGGCGTGGTTGAAGGGCAGGAAGTTCGCGTCACATCAAATTGTATATAAAGTGATCCCGAACAAACGGGTGCTTTTGAATTCCAACAGACATTTATGTCGAAGCCACATCTGAAGCTGTATTTCACGGGTTCACTTTACGACTCATGAATTTAATGGAAGAAAAGAGCGATCGAAATTGACAACTCACGTGGATGAACAACTTTTATGTATGTGGGAGACGTTAGCAATGTTTTATAATATTCATTGATAATATTTATTGAACTTAACTCACACTTACTCCGTTTTTAACTTAACCACTGCTATTTTGAAAGTGTTTCCCCATTATAATTTTTTTAAAACAACTTGTCCCTATGTAGTATTTGAGTAACTCCTGTGCCGATGTGCGGTTCCGTCACTCACGGCTAGAGTACTTTCCATGCACAAATCGAGACATACGAGATGTCATTCAATGCGCCTCGATCTCCTGATCGGGAACTGATATTTTGTTGTTTGTGTTTTGTTCCGACCAGAAGATTCAGAGAAATTTTCAAAAACGTCTTTTGCGTGTTTTGGCGCTGCGATCTTAGTGAAAGTCGGGTATTAAACCAACGCCAACTAAATAGATTTATATAAGTGGCATTGATGCTGCACCAGTGCTCAAAGCCATTTTTCGCTCAATACGCCATAATTTTATTTCAAGGTGTTGACAACACTGTTGTTGACAACTTTGAGTGAACAACTGAAGGTAATTTGAACAAAAGAGTAAATCGCGTGGCATATTTCATTTTAAGTTTGATCCATAATGCTATAACCGTATTTTTAAAAATAAATTTGCAAAAATCTACGAACAGTATTGTCCTGGAACTTATTAAATTTGACAAATTTCAAGTGAATACAGAGAAAACAAAACAGTGAGTAATGTTAGAGAATGTTCGACTTCTCACTCTTACGTTCTTAAGTGAACAAATACCGATTTTCAAATGAATGTGACCCATAACTTATTCTTATTACACTTAACTAACATTTTATTCACATAAACATACAAAGTTGTCGACTTTTAATGTTTTTATACATTCGCACACGAAACGATTAATAGAACAATTACAAAAGTGGACTTAAACACAAATTACGTTCAGTTTGTGGAGTTTTAATCTCTTCAAAAAGTAGGGGAGAAAGTACGGAAGTCTTAAGCAAATACGAGGAAGAATCAAATAAAGTTGAAGATTTTGCGACAAAATTTTAGGAACTAATTGAGAATGATCATATATTAGTTTTAGAGAATAACCCAGAAGAACAGATTACAGATGATCTTTGTGTATTATTGTGCATATTAGCAAAATCGTAAAAAAAATTGTAGCTGTACTAAACTCTTCGCATCATAAATGCCTTCCAAGTACTTTTTTAAGGCGATTATAATTTTGAAAATACAATATTACCAGTACATATCCCGTATGGAGGTACTAGTACAAGGCCATTATATGTTGGAAAGTTTTGAAGAGGAGTATAACATTATCAGCAACTACGATACATTGTTAAGTCCAATGTCAGATACTGTAAGAGTATGTTTGAACAAAGCTACGCATGACAAATGAAATGCTTGAGAGAAATTTTCAACACATGAAAATACTTTTAAAATAGTTTACGCGTCGGCGTCGGCGACGCCACATTCAACTAGTGAAAAAGTATTAAAGAAAACCGGACAGCTAAATTTACCCTCACATATTTTCTCTACTGTTAGTGACGATTATCTAATACTATAAAATTGCAACTTGCTTCCTATGAATTCTTATATCCTTTAAAACTCTACTCAGTAAACGAAGAGCAGAAGATTGAAATGTGCAATTTTCTAAAACCACATTTTTTCATTAAATTCAGAATTACATAATATTTATAAGCGCATTTTGCACGAGTGATTTGGATTTGCGTCAAATTTTAGACATCGACTTTTTGCAACATCACGTAACTTTCTCGTTGCTACATATATACTTCATGTGTACTCGAATAAGGGAATGTAAAATTAATTTTGTTTATATATGTAGTGAGGATTGCAAATACGTTTTCAACTCGCGTCCTTAAAATTCAAAAAACTTTGATTATAATTGATCATTTTCGCAGTATAGAAAGTTCAATTTCAACGAAGTAATGTAAGAGTTCACAGCGTGCAACGCGGTCCAGGAGAAATAAAATGACATATAAACATTAGCTGGAACTCAAATTGGAAATACATGTAGACAAAGTAAATTTCAGAGATTTAATAAACTGTTTACCTGTTTGCTAATAATTGTTCGTTGGTGCGGAGGCATGTTTGCAGTAGCTGCTCGACGCAAAAACTCGCGTAATTTATTTATGTTGGTCGGAGAGCAGACGGCAAGCGCTTGCCCGCCTGGTCGCACAGCGCTAACGAACACCCCCCTTCAACCTCCCCGCCCCCTTCACCACCTTCACACCCCCTTCACCAACCTTTACCACCCTTCGCCTCCTTCACTCCCTTCACCCCTCTTCATCCCCCTTCACCCCCTTCATCCCCCTTCACCCTTTTCATCCACCCCCGCTCCCTTAAGCCGCCTCTATCCGCGTCACCTCGCTGCTTGTCCATCCGCCCCTCCCTGGCACCCCACATCCATTCCTTCCAATCCCGCCCCGTCCGTCCACCTTCGTCTCGTCCCGTCCCACTCCGCCCCGCGCACCCACATCCTCTGCTTTGCTGCACCCTCACAGGTCCATTCCACCGCCACCCCCACCCCGAGCACAGCTCCAGCCATTCCTGCTCCACTTCCTGAATTCCCAATACCTCTCTATTCGCTCCGCGTCACTTACCCGTCACACCCTCCCCGTCACGCCACGCTCCGCTTCGTCACGTTCCGTCCTGTCCGTCCCATCCTGCTCTGCCCCTCCCGGCTCAGCCCCCCCCCACCGTGCTCGACCTTCAAAGTCCCATTCCAATCCCCTGCACCCTTCCGACCATCACTGCTCCACTTCCTGCGGTGCCAATTCCTCTCCGCTCAGCTCCGCCCCGACCCGTCACACTCCGCTCCGCTTCGTCGCGTCCCGTCCGCCCCTTCCCGACCGCCCTCGCTCCACCCCCACAGTCCCAGACGACTAATCCCCCGCACACCTTTCCAGACCTTCCCGCCCCGCCCTGCTCAACAATGGCACACCTTCTGTAGTTCCAGTTGTCTCAGATCGCATCCTCTCCGTCCCATCCCGTGTCGCATCCCTCTGTTCCGTTCCACCTCGTTTCGCACCGCTCCTACCCATCCGCCGCGACTCTCCCTTGCTCTCCTCCATCCCATTCCAATCCCTTTCACGTCGCCCCCTCACGTTCCTTCTGCATTGCCCTGCCCCGTTTCGCTCTGTCCCACACATCCCCTCAACTTCTCCTACTTCGCCACGATCCACACCCTTCAATTCCTATCCACCTTCTCTCCACTCCACTCCTCTCTGCGCCATCCTGCCTTGATCCGCCCGTAATGTCCTCCCCCTCCTCCATTTCTCCCCGCCCCTCCCAGCGCACCCGAGCGTTTGCGCGCGCGCCGCGGAAATTGCACGATCGCGCGGGTCGCTCACTCTTCGCCGGCGGGCCGCGCACGCGATCCGTCATCGTCATCATCCCCGTCAACGCGGCCGCGCGAGGGTCGCGGTGCGCGGAAGGAGGAAGCCGCGCCGCTGCGAGTGACGTCAATCACCAGCCGGGGGCGAAGCGCGGTCGTGCCACGGGAAAAACCGTGAGGGAAGGGCGCAGAGCGAGGTGAGGGCCGGGCGAGGGCAGGACGGTGCGGGACGAGAACGTGGAGAGGGCGTTGGCGGGGCGCGGGGGGTGGCGTGGGCGGGGCGTGAGCGGGTCCCCTGAGCCGGGGCACAGGGGTGGGGCGTGGGCGGGGCGAGGCGCGGAGCGGGGCGGGGCGAGGGGCGGGCGAGAGGGCGGGCGAGGGGCCGGAGGAGCAGGGGCAGGGCGGGCGAGGGTGAGCGGGAGACGGAGGGAAGAAGCACAGAAGGCAGAAAACTGGGCAAAGGAGTCAGGAGCGAGGGCGGGAGAGATGGCTGAGAGCAGGGCACGCGAGGGCGCAGTGAGGCATGAAGAGGATAAACCTATGGCCGCAAGCGACCATGGCCACCCACTAAAGCTAGTCCTTCGCTCCCGAGGGCGGCCTCCCGACGCCACGTGCAGGGAGAGGCGGCGCTTTGGCGGCGGGCAGTGGGCGGCGCCAGCGGCGCTTCCGATTCGCGTGGCTTGTCAGCCCCGGCTCTCGCCCGCGGCCCACCACTGTTGCTCTCGACACTCAGTGCGCTTTGCCCTGAGGCGCTTGCAGCGACTGTATACTGCCGCAGCAGAATATTGTGTACACTCGTGTAAAAAAAATTACAATCTCTGTTAGTTTTTGTTTTGATTGATTAGTGTTTCCTACCACGACAATTGCTAAGGATATATCTCGTAAGTGTAGTACATGTTGTATCGCGGGAGGGCCCAGTGATTTCTTCCCACTAGATGGAGAGATTCGGCGCTGACCTACATGTCGGCTGGCGGGCTTTTCCCCAATCAGAGATCTTCCACCAGCAGGACAGTACTCTAGCTGGAACAAGCTCTAAGCTCCCGACTCATCTCGACTTGTGTGGTATTCTAATATAAGTAAGTGTGTGTAATGAAGGGAAGAGGATAGGACAAGGAAGAGGAATGAAAGATCACGCGCGGTCCGTTGCCCGTTTTCTAGAGTACTGCCCCAACATTTGCCTGGCGTTGATTGGAGAAACCATAGAATACTACCTGTCTGACTGAATTCGACCTAACTACATAGCTAATGACAAAAAACCTGCCACCGTCGGAACTCGAACCCTAGAACCTCACAGTCAGAAGCACTGCAGTGGCATCAATGGATGCCCTGAGCCACCAAAATCGGTGGAAATTAGTTCTCATGATAATAATATTATCTGAAGGTTTTGATGTTCAACTGACATGACAGCAACGACCCTTGTGTTATCTATTAGCTCATCTTGTCCAAACGCAAGTTGACTTCCTTCTCGTCATGATTTTTCACATGTGTGTGTGAACGTCTTGATGATCCTTTTGATTACCACTTTCCACTCTCCTGTTTTGAATGGAGTATAATGAGTTGTTAGTCGACTGTTCACTTACGTAGGTATTCATAGGTTTAACATGGTCTGGGTTTAGCGTTCTTCACCGTGGCAGCGTTTTTATCATCAGTATTCTGTCGTATACTCAATTATTTGTGTAATGGAAATATATCAATCTCTCCTCAAAATAATGAAGCTATATCTTATACCTATAAGATATTTTTCGAGTTGAATCTAAACGTAGACAATTCTATGATATGCCCTTGTATTTTAGTGCCATCTGTAGAACATCAATTGGACGAATTGTAATGATGTTAGATAGGTAGACAGGTAGTTGTAGTATGTAAATGGTCAAATAGCAGAACTTAGAATAGGTTCACTTCTTTTAAGGTTCTTGGAGTGAATAATTAGCCTTCATCAGTTTTTATCAGTAAGCATTTATGTTTCAGAAAGTAATTATAATTCAATACTTTTTTTTCTACTCTTTACTTTTTGAAGATCGAAATCGACGTTCAACGATCATTCACCAAGATAAAACTGTCATCTCCGCAACCGGTGGAAAAAATTTAACTGTTGTCTCCCTTGGGCCAACTCATCGATTCCGACTCTTTCCTCTGTCGGTTCGCAAAACGAAAGAAAAGACGAGCAGAAAATCCTTTCCTGCTCACAACCTAAGATGACTCCCGAAATTGTCTTAAGTAATTGCGAACGTCACAACTTCCCGACATCACCACGGTAGGGGCGACAGCTTCAACGACCGCCTCGTCATCGTTCGCAGTCGGGCGCTCTCGCCGGCAAACACTTCGCACCTCCGCCCTCTCCTCTTCCCCCGCCCACCCCGCTCGTCCCTCGAGTTCCACGGCGACCACAGAGCTCATTAACCAACAGCGAGATCCCCTTTGGCTCTCACGCAAATTTCCAGCGACGCCTCTGTGTAAATCCACGCAAAACTTCCCCTGCCACCGGGACTTCCCCGGCGCCGCGCGCCGCCATCAGCAGCCTTCAAGCCGAAAATTGCCTCTTGCGAGCGAAAGTTTGAAAATTAAGCTCATATTGCTCTGTGCATACACTTACTTTGTTGAAATTAAAAATGAAAAGCAAGTGTAATTTATTCGTGTTCGTTGCACTGTCGCGTAGGAATGAAACGCGACACGTAGCAGCCACTGGATTTCGACCGAAGTCGTTCGTTCCTGCGCCGAGGCGGGCCTCCCTTTCAGAATTCGAGTTAAAGGGGATGGGCGGCGTTGTATTTGAAATTAAAATAGCAGTTAACTCCCTTCTGAATAATTTAAGGTAATCTTTTAGAAAAATATTCGTTCTCCCCGAGGAAAAGCATGCAGCAAATGGATTTCTCGTTGGATTGTTTCATCCGCAGTCTGCTCGAATTTGGTATGAACAAATATCACTGTTTTTGTAATCTCCATCTGTCTCTTTTTTTATGAATTGAATCAGGAAGACGATATTGTATTAAAAATAGTGGTAAAGTATTGTTTTTAGAACTAATTACGAAAAAAAATATTAGAAACCGCGGTGAAACAAACGAGAACTAATATTACCTCACGTGAAGTAAAACGTATTTATTTTATATTCATGAACATTTATCTCAAGCTGCTTTTAGTAGGAAACTCGTGTTAATAAAAATATGACCTTCATGATGTTATATTTCAAGGCTAATTTGATAGCTAATAGAGTAGCAGCATTTTGATATTCTAGCTAAGACAGCAAAACCCCCGATAAAATGAAAATTTCCTAAGACAGCGAATGTTCGCTTTTTACCATTACGAGAAACTCTTAGTCAGATACGTTATTCCTCATCCTCAGGTAAATTTGTGCAGGTTATATCAGTAGGAACAGTTGCCTCTATATATACATAATGGATCTGCAATTCAAGTTAATAAATTGTCCAGGAAAAATCGACTTTATTTAGTGAATCATTTCCCAACTAACGTTAGATACATTTTTCTCTGAGACGGTTTCAAGTCTATTTCGTTTGTTTAGTTCAATTTACATGTTAATTGTATATATACTTACGTCATTAATTGTATTAAAGACTTTTTTTTGAATCGGAAATTCTCTTTATTTCATTAAAAAACTATTTTCTATCTGGTGTCACTAAAAACAAATTTATGTATATTAAAACTGTATTTTAAACTCTAGTACCATTTCACAGTCACGTACGGATACATAATGTGTTATTCATTCAGGTGAGTTTATAATGATTAGTTTAAAAAAAGGGATATCACGAAGCTCTGGGACTTGCTTTTACATATTCAAAACTGTTTAATCCAACATCACCAAATACTAGTATTTGAGATAGTTTTACAAATAATAACTTAACGTTCTACGTACTTCTTTATTCTATGAGGTATTAATAAATTACTTGATAAATTTAATTTGTTCTTGCATTGCCTTCTTGCATAAACATTATGTTTGCTTTATTCGTTGAATTGAACAAGAATCACAGAATGTAACTGAAATATTGCATAGGTTATGAATAAAATGTATCCCCTTTTTAAAGGTTCCTCCTGATCTTACAAACAAAAAATTTAATTTTCTAACAAAACTTAACTTAAATCTTTCATGTTCAGAATTCAACAATTTACTGCTTAATAATAGAAACATTTCTCTGTATATCTTTTACAGAATTGGCCTTAAATTATTATTAACGTTTCATTATAATATTTTTCACATTTTGAATTTTTAAATTGTAGTTTTTTTAATAACTTAGATGGTCTTTTCGCTACTTTTCTTTTTCTTTATTGCCTATAGGCAACGTGCGAACTCAAAATATGATGCGATAGGGTTCATTTATATTAATTTTATGTCACCGGTAGCAATGATCAAAGTGGCAGCATTTTCGTTGCTAATGCAGCGTAACGGTCAGGGAGATCCTAGGGTTGGGTGGCAGATTTTCGATACTAGCTATATAGCTATCGAACTCCAGCACTGCCTGGGGAGACTTCTTGTGACTGATTGTTGTGAATGTGTGGTTTCTCCAGTCAATACCAATGTCAGAGAAGTGCCCTAACCTCGGAGAAGTGCCCCACAATCTGCGCACATCTTCCCTAAGTTCGGATGGCCGAACTCCTTACCTTTTTCCTGTCCTTAAGACGCCGCATCCTAGACTTAGTTGCCAACTGGGCCTAAACAGCCAAAGATGTTTTCCCTCTTCATCCTTGGCCCGTCCTCTCCCCTTAAGCACACATTTACATGCACGTCACCACCACACTTGGGAGTTCAGTAGGGAGCTTGGATCTTGTCCTGCTAGGAAAGATGCCTGAAGGAGGAAAATTTCCCAAGTAGGCGTATACTTCGGCACCGAATCTCACGTTTTAATTTGAAATGAACAGCATCACTGTTCGGGATATAACCTGCCCTATACGTACATGTCTAATGGCCAAAGAGGCCGGAAACACTAAATAATCAATCATTTGAAGCATCCACTACCTCTTGAACCCTCGCATATGTCCTGCAGCGCCTCTCGCCGTGCGCAGGATTGTCTCCGGTGGCAGTGGGATTAATTAATTCGTTTCCGGGCACGCCAACAGTTATGGTCATTAGTCCCGTTAGTGTAAGCGAAAGTTTTATTGCGGGTGGCGGCGGAATTTCTCCCTCTCTGAATAGTGAAATCTGGCGCCGTCTAAGTCGTCTTACGAGTGATTTTCCACCTCCAGGTATCTCCCATAGCACCTCCCCAGCCGGGCAAGCTCTACGCTCCCCACTGGTGTCCCGACGTGTGTGGTATTGTAGTGCTTGTGAGTGTATCTTAAATGGGGGTGAGGATAGGACATGGATGGGGAAGGAAATATCGCGCGCGGTCCTTGGCATGCTTGTTGGAGTACTACTCCGGCATTCGCCTGGTGTTGATTGGAGAAACTATTGAAAACTATTGACCAGAACAACCGGTCGGTAGAATTGTCCTCTAGACAACGTCAGAACTCTATCCAACATTCTAGCTAGTGACGAAAATTCTGCTATCGTCGAGAGTCGAAATTCAGAACCTATCAGTCAGAGCCGCTGCAAAGATTGGCAATCGTAGCTCTGAGGTAAACTCAACCGATGTGGCTCGCATATTTGATTCATTAGTGTTTTCGGCCGCATCAACTGCTAAGGTCATTAGTTCCGTAAATGCGGTGCATCTTTTTATCGTGAGAGTTAGCGATGATCTTCCCCCACTGCATATCGAGATACGGTGCCACCTATATCGGGTTGCGGGGAATTTCCCCAACCTGGTATCTCACTCAGTGTGGCACCGTCCCAGCCGAACCAAGCTCTAAGCACCGGACAAGTGTGGTATTGTAACGCATGTGATGTGAGTAAGAAAGGGCTGAGGATAGGACAAGGGAAGATCGCGCGCGGTCCGTTGCCCGTTTGTTAGAGTACTGTTCCGGCATTCGCCTGGAGTTAATCGGAGACATACAGAAAACTACCCACAAGAGCAACCGACCGCTAGAATTCTTCTCCAGACAAGTCCGAATTCGACCTCGTTATGTAGCGAGAGTCGGAAACCCTGCCACCGACGGTACCGGATCCCTAAGGTCGCCCGTCAGAGCCGCTGCAGAGACCTGTGCTGAACGCAGAGCGCTCCCAGCACCGCACGACACGTCTCGCCTCGGGCGTCGCGTCAAGACGCAACCCTCCTCGTCCGCCTCCTCCTCCTCCTCCCTCCACCTTCTCCGCCGCCGCCGCCGCCGCCGCCATCGCTTCCTATCCTCCTCCTCTGCTACCTCCTACTCTGCCTTCTCCTCTTCCGCCTTCTCCCCCGCCTCCTCCCAACCGGCCTCCTCCTCTGCCTCCTCCTCCTCCGCTCCTCCTCTGCCTCCACCTCTTCGCCTCCTCCTTCTCTTCTTCCGACTCTTCCTTCTCCTCTTCCACTTCATCCTTATCTTCTTCCACCTCCTCCTCCTCCGCTCCTCCTCTGCCTCCCCCTCTTCCGTCTCCTCCTTCTCCTCTTCCACCTCCTCCTCCGTTCCTCCTCTGCCTCCTCCTCTTCTGCCTCCTCCTTCTCTTCTTCCGCCTCCTCCTTCTCCTCTTCCGCCTCCTTCTCTTCTTCCGCCTCCTCCTCTTCTTCCGCCTCGTCCTTCTCCTCTTCCGCCTCCTCCTTCTCTTCTTCCGCCTCCTCCACCTCTTCTTCCGCCTCCTTCTCTTCTTCCGCCTCGTCCTTCTCCTCTTCCGCCTCGTCCTTCTCCTCTTCCGCCTCGTCCTTCTCCTCTTCCGCCTCCTCCTTCTCTTCTTCCGCCTCCTCCACCTCTTCTTCCGCCTCGTCCTTCTCCTCTTCCGCCTCGTCCTTCTCCTCTTCCGCCTCGTCCTTCTCCTCTTCCGCCTCGTCCTTCTCCTCTTCCGCCTCGTCCTTCTCCTCTTCCGCCTCCTCCCCCCTCCTCCGCCTCCTCCTCTGCCTCCTCTTCCTCCTCCTCCTCTGCCTCCTGCTGCCGCTGCCCCGCCTGCCGCTGGCTGCGCCCGCCCCCGCGGCGCGCGCGCGCGACGTGAATAATTGGCGCCACGCGAGACGCCCCGCGCGGGCGAGACGCCGAGTTGACGCTTACAAATCTGGCGCCGTCCGCTCTCCCGTCAGCGGCGAGAGCCACTGCGTCATCCTGCCACTCAAGCCGCAAAGACGCGCGCAACTACTAATTTTCCCAGCCATTCAAACTCGAGACGTCGCAGACACCGCTTGTTCAAGACAATGCGGCTGTCTTTCTTTCACAACACAATAAGCGAGGAGGAAATCGTGTTGCAGATGGGATCGTTGGGATTATAATATCTTAATTTCTATTGTTTTATGACACTTCCATTAATTGTTTCTTTGTATATTGAGAAGTAATGCCTCATTTATCTATATTATTAGTTACTGCACTTTATTGTAACCTTTAGATTTGCATATTTTGACCTCACATGTGTATTTTAAATATCAATAAGATAATGTTTTGAAATGTGATGATTATTCAAGTACTTCACAAGTGTGCATTCAGAAGAGAGACAGTAATGGACATTCAAACTACAATATAGTTTAATGGTGTCGCTACTGTTAACGACATCCCGACGGAAGGGTATAGTAACATTGAAACTTGTAAGTATTCATAAATTATTAATAATATAGGTGCACGGAAAACAATGTAAATCAGCCTCTGTAATGTTTTATAAGACATAAAGACCCTCAGTATAACACACCGTTGCAGAGAAAGAAGTAAGTGCATTCAAGACATTCTGGAGATTCAAATAGGGAAAGTAGAAAGCGATTTTCTATCCAAAATTAATTTTTCCCACACTTTTTCTTCCCTTTGGTTCCAAGGTAGTCATAAAACTACAATTTAATGGATATTAATAATCAGTAACGTATGATTTTATGACAGTGATCGTTATAATCGAAAATCGAGATCACTCCAAATACACAAACAATTCATGTTTCAAAAAATTACACTTATTCGTATCATTAAATTGTAACATTTCTTCAAACAATGAAGCAATTGCCATATAATGACCTTTAGAAAGAATTGTCAATTGTATTCACACTATTTTAGATCACCAGTTGTGTAAACAACTTAGAATTTCTGTTGAAGTCCTCCAACAAGTGACTAGAACCTCTCTTCTTTCATTGGAATTTCTTCCCCCGTTTGCAGTCCATACATCCACGCGGCTCGCAAAGTCAATTTGCTTCGTTGCCGAGGCAGGTGAAGTGAGTCACGGCCACGCTTCCGCCGCAGTCGCAACATCACCCCAGAACCCGCGCAGTCGATTGTGTTTTGTGAATGGGGGCGACATCGTTAGGTTTGTCTGCGGTGTTCAAAGTAAGCGGAAAGCAATTAGAACTCGGAGCCCGATGTATCTCCACGCGGAGGCGGCGTCAAAGACTTCGCTCGCGAGCAGCGAGGGGGAGGGGGGGAGGGAAGCGGAATCTGCCCCAGAGGGCGAAAGGGGGCGTGGAGCGGGATTGGATGGAAATCCCGCGCGAGGCCAATCGGGGTCACGACCCACAGCGCGCAGCAGAGGGAGCAGCCGGCTACAGAGGGAGGACGACGCCAGAGGGCGCAAGGAAAAGGGTAAAGGGCAGGAGAGTGGGTCGGAGGAGTAAAACAGGAAGAAGTAACAAATTTTGAGAAGTAGAAAGTAGAAGAATGAGTAGAAAAGAAGGGAATGGAGACGATGGAGTCAAATGAAAAGGAAGAAGTTGAATTAGAAGATAATAGTTTGCACTAGAGGAAGACACGAAATATGAATGTAGATAAATAAGTAATTTCGTTTTTACTCTGTGGTTGGAAGCGACAGAGCACAGAAGAGAGCAAAAGAGAGCAGGAGGCCAGAGAGGGCAGCGGAGAGGAGCCAAATCCGGTGGAGGTAGAAAACGCCGACCAAAATCCGGTGTACGACAGCAAAAGGCATTGAAGGGAATCAGTGAGAAACGGCAAAAAATGAACCCGCGGGAAGGGAGAAAGTGGTATTGAAAAGAGGAATCGAATGTCGGTGCAGGGCGGGAACCGGCCCGTGGCATTGAAAGACGACCGAAGCGTGCGGGTAACGGAGAAAGAGACCAGCTGCACGTCGCAGTCACCGCCACCGCCGCCGCTGCCGCCACCGCCACCGCCACCGCCACCGCCACCGCCACCGCCACCCCACCGCCGCCGCCGCCACCTTCGCCGCAACCACCACCACCACCGCCGCCGCCGTCCCCATCGCTGCCACCACGACTGCCGCCGCCGCCGCCAACTCCCCGCCACCCCTCCGCCATCTCTCCGCCGCCTCCACCGCCGCTCCCGCTACCGCAGCCGCCGTCACCGCCGCCGTCACCGCCACCGCCACCGCCACCGCCACCGCTGCAACCGCCGCCGCCGCCACCGCCACCACCGCCACCACCGCCACCACCGCCACCGTCGCCGCCGCCACCGCTGTCACCGCCACAGTCGTCGTCACCACCACCGTCACCGCCGTCGCGCCGTCACTACCACCACCAACACCGCTACCACCATCGCCACCACCATCGCCGTCGCCGCCGCCAATACCACCACCACTACCACCACCGCCGCCGCCGCCCCCATCGCCCCCATCGGCACCACAACCGCAATCGCCACTGTCCCCGCCTCCATCGCCAGCTCCACCGCCTCCGCTGCTGTCGTGGAACTCCGCGTGGAAGTTGGCTCGTTACGCCAAGAGGCCTCGCGCTCGATCATGCCCGCGGACGCAGGGCAGCGCCCCCCACCCCCCACCCCCACCCCCCACCCGCCGGCACTCCGGTGCATCCGACGGCGGGGCAGCAGGGGCGAGCTGTTGTCACTGTTAACGAGTAAATATCTCGAGCACGGTTAAACTCGGTTACAATTTAATTTCAATCTTCAATCTCGCTCTGATGGAAATTGCGAGCAGAAACGAATATGGGGAATGGATAATGGTACACCTCCGTGTACTCTAGTTTGCAGAAAATATAAAAGTGGTTGTCCTTTTCCGAAAAATTAGTAAATAAATTAACACATATTAATCGCAGTAAATTATTGCTTTTTATTTATTTGTTTCAAGATCACTTGTTTATTTATTTCAAGATCGTCTGGTAATGAGTAATTTGTTGTAAACGGGATAATGCTCTGATAAGTAAAACTACGCTAGCTCACCAAAAATGCTAGTTTTGAACTGTATCAGTTAACTATCCGAGTTTTGAATATTTACAACTCATAGTGCCATGCACAACTACGAATAAAAATTCAAAAGAACATAGCTCATTATAACACGCAATTAAATATTGCTTAGAATTGCGCAAAAATGGATAATATATTCGTAAGTGTTGAAGCGCTACAATCCATTAACAAGAATTTCACACCAATATTTACATGTTGTTATTAAATATATTAAGATAATTTGTTTAATGTATTCAATTATTTTTATTGCTTAAGAAGACTCCTCGTTTCTTGTTTATTTTCTGCGAATCTTATATAATTTACTTGGCATCTAGTAGCAAAATAAATGAAGCCTATTTACAAGGATTTAATTCAAATAATGCAGCCAATCAATGAAGTATGATTACCAGGCTTTTGATATTTGATCAATGTGAATCATATTTTACCATTATGAGCTAACGAAAAACATTCCAGTCACAATTCGAGAGTGTTATACGATTAAATTTGTAATAAACGAAATAAACGAGAAATATAATTAAATTTGAAAGTAATTTGCTTGTAGGTTTATTCCCCAAGTCGCATCTCAAAATAACATTGTAAAGGTTGATATTTTTTCTTTTATTTGCATGTACGAGTGAGAGTTTGATAAAAAAAAATTACTTTATACAAGAAACCTAAGGCAGAAGAATCACTTCTTTTATTCAAATTTTGAATTCACAATTTAATGAAAATATTAATAACTGCAATCATTTTCAAGAGATGTTCCTAGTAATAAATTGTTTCCTCCGAGAGCTTTATAGTCTTAGCTTTGAAACCAGCCTTCTTTTTATTTATTCATTTAATCAAACTGTTTACAAGTACGTGCTAAGGCTTTACAAGAACGTGTTGAAGTAAAAGAACAGAAATTTAAAAAAGAAATTTGACAACATTATAAATGCAGGTCACTGGTCAATAAGGTCCTGTTTGGCCAGTAGAGATGTAGTTACTTGTGGTTTAATTTTGGGAGAGAGGAAATGTGGGATTTAGGTAATTATTGCTCTTAGGTTTGGCGCATTGTTCGTATTCATTATTGTAGTACGTGAGGCCTAGGACCTAGGACCTCGCGGACAGAGGCGTCAGCTCTTCGTTCTTGATAATTCCTATCTTCATATTCTACCTCAAAAAGGTAAGTTGATTTAATGACTTCTCTTTCCCTAACTCCAACCAGCGCTGATTCACCTGGTAGCTAATGGTTTCTTTGTCTTTCAATCCCTTCCAATTTCTTAGTTCTCAATACATTATTATATCATTAAAAGCTTCTAAATGTAATTATTGCACAATACAACTTGCCATTTGGCAATAATAAATCTTAGTGCTACGAATACCGTATGTTCGTGACAAAACATTTGCATTGGTGACGATAAGGGAGACTGAAACATGTTCTGCATTTAATATGACTGCGATTAAAATCTCATTGGAAAATAAAAGAACTACGAGGAGGGAAACGTCACGGCACGTCAGAAGCCCACATGTCATGTCACCTAAATCATTGCAGCCCATTGACTGAGAAACAACCGCTGACGGTGGATTGATGATTGATTGATTTTTTCGTGTTTCCGGGCGCGTCAACTGCTTTGGTCACTAGTCCCGTAAGTGTAGTGCGTGTTTTCCTCGGAAGATGGCGGTAGTCTTCACCCCCCGGTGGCGAGATCCGGCGCCGACTTACCGTCGGCTAGCGGGGTTTCCCCCTAACCAGGACTCTCCCACCAGCGGGGCACCGCCCCAGCCGGGACAAGCTCTAAGCTCCCGACCGGTCTCCCGGAACATGGTAGTGTAGTACATGTTAGTGTAAGTGTGTGTGTGTGTGTGTGTTTAAGGGAGGAGGATAGGACAAGGAAGAGAAAGGATAGATCGCGCGCGGTCCGTGGCCCGTTTGGTAGGGTACTGCTCCGGCATTCGCCTGGTTTGATTGGAGGAACCACGGAAAACTACCTATCAGAGCAGCCAGCCGCTAGAATTCTCCTCCAGACAGCGACTGAATTCGACCTAGCTGAAAAAAGTGTCGAAAATCCTGCCGCCGTCAGGACTCGAACCTGACGGTGGATAACACCTATCATTTATAGTATATGTCAAGAGAAAATATACAATTACTCCTATTTTATTCTCATATTAGAAAGAATGAAGTAAGAAGCTATTCGGTCAATTTTATCAATTTATTAAAAACAACGTTTCGGAAAGGTTGTTCATCATCAGGCTGCAATACATGTTTGTTTGTTTTTTACTTCTTTAAGGCCGCTTTTCAACTACCTTGGTCATATAGTGACCACTGTAAGTAACATTGAGGGTAAAAATAACGGTCTACGGACACACACAAACATCCATACCCCGGGTGGAATTCGAACCCGCAACCCTTCAGCAACGAGGCAACTACGGCTCTTCAGTCTTAGTGACGTCAGCTATCCAGGCCGGCAATTCATTTCATTGCGTATACTTAACGTGTTGAATTTCAATGAGTGGTTTCATTGTACTAAAACACCGAACAGTGAAAACTTGAACTATAAAATAGGTAAAAACTATTAAATAACAATTAAAATAACAATTCAAAATAATATACAACCACCCAAGGAGAATACATTGAAACAATTTGTGACATTTTCTCTGCTGTCATCTTTTTTCATACCACCGTCGAATTAAAATACATTTTAAAATATTTTCCAGAATTGACTGCTGAGATATAAATACAATATTGCAGTGGTTAACACCTTCACTGTTCAAGGAATGTGATACACGCATGAATAATTTGTAGGAAGCCCAAGCATCATATATGATTTCCGTGTAGAACTCCTCTTAATGCTTTTTTTTTTTTGCAAGTTAGGCTTGCTGCCATCCTATTTTAGTATTTGATAAAATTGTGCAAAAGAATAGAAAGCATTCGACATCCTACAAACGATTTAATCTCTACACCACCATTATTATCGTAGGTTATGGTCTAGACTCTCGTACTGAGCATAAAACATTCTTGGAACCCAACTACACTTCTGGGGCCTTTTTCGATAAACTTTTTTACTTTCATAATATCTTTAAAATAAATAAATAAAAAGGATAGCGATATTATAACTTAAACTATACAATTAATGAATATTATTGGTTTCATAAAGAATCATTTACAAGTTTGGTATGACTTGGGCAGCCTCTTACCCACATATAACAGTTCCCCAAATTGTCAGATTAAAAATTATTAATTCAGGAATTGAACATATTTACGGAAATAAAATGTTTCATTCCGTAAATCGTGGCGCCCTTTCATATTTATCGAGGGGTCCTTGTCCCCCTTTTTCCTCCACTGTACGCAAGCCATCGCCTTATAATTCTGAGGATCCTCATCTGTTTTATTTGGGGACAGTAAACAACAGCCTCACTAAAATTAGTCAATAAATATACCCATGGAACAGATATATAAGGACACACAGAATTATGAAGAAATGGTCTCGAAATTCTTCTGTAATTATTTGTGAACTTGCACATCGTGCGCTCAGCACTCGCCGTTAGGGGATGCTTAAGTCTTTGCGTAGGTCGGGGCGTCCTGCCCCTTTCCACAAGTGGATAAGGATCGATGGAGGCAATCAAGACCTAATCAAAGCCAACTACAGGCTGTGCCTGGCCCCGAGCAGTAATGACAATGTTTTCTACTCGCTCCTTACTAACCGTCCTCTTGTTCCGCTATCAGCCGGTCGTGGCATACTTATTGTGTGCTCACTGCGTGTTAAACAAACCGAAATTTCATCGTTGTTTAAGATGAAATTAAAGAAACTTCTAATAATTGTTTCTAATACCGCTTGACAAATATTTTGGTAAACAACCGTCAAACACGAATCAGAATTAAACCTGTAAGCTAGAAAGTACTTTTCTTGCTGAATTAATTAAGATACGCTAGTACTGCAAAAGAAATATGAAACACGCCAAATAAGGAAACAAAAGAGCCACTATTGATAGTAGTCATGCGCGCAACAGATTCGTTTTCATTTTATGTCGTGATTGGGAAATATCTGAAAATGTTGATATAAATAAAAATTCGATAGTACATGTTCAAATTTCATGCTTCATGCACGAGTGTTTCAATTATTAACATTTTAATAACATGCTGTTTTTCATAGAAGTTAGGTTGAAAGTTTTGTCTGTTGGTTGTGTTCTTTGTGCCTCCGTATTGCACATTAACGCTATATCCTGGTTTTACAGCAGTCATTTAAAAAATCAGCAACTCGGCGTATGTGACCGTCCGTTTTACCATTGAAGTGTGTTCTGTGTTTCTAGCGGTCAGGGCGACAAAATAGCACAAAAAACAAAACAAGTCATGCTTCATTTGTTTTCAAAAAAACAGATGCAATGCTGTGTTAGCGAGCGCGGGTTGCAGAGTGCGCCCGCGGCGGCCCTCGTCTCATCACCGCGTAGCCCCGCGGCGCAGCAGCGCAGGGTGTGGCATGGCTGGTATGGCGGGCAGTGGCAGGGCGGGTCGTGGCGCAACGGGGCGGAGTGAGGGGCGGAACGGGGCGGAACGGGGCGGAACGGGGCGGATCGGGGCGGAACGGGGCGGAACGGGGCGGAACGGGGCGGAACGGGGCGGAACGGGGCGGATCGGGGCGGAACGGGGCGGAACGGGGCGGAACGGGGCGGAACGGGGCGGAACGGGGCGGAACGGGGCGGAACGGGGCGGAACGGGGCGGAACGGGGCGGAACTGGGCGAAACGGGGCGGAAGGGGGCGGAACGGGTCGGATCGGGTCGGATCGGGTCGGATCGGGTCGGAACGGGGCGGAACGGGGCGGAACGGGGCGGAACGGGGCGGAACGGGGCGGAACGGGGCGGAACGGGGCGGAACGGGGCGGAACGGGGCGGAACGGGGCGGAAGGGGGCGGAACGGGGCGGAACGGGGCGGAACGGGGCGGAACGGGGCGGAACGGGGCGGAACGGGGCGGAACGGGGCGGAACGGGGCGCAACGGGGCGCAACGGGGCGCAACGGGGCGCAACGGGGCGCAACGGGGCGCAACGGGGCGGAACGGGGCGGAACGGGGCGGAACGGGGCGGAACGGGGCGGAACGGGGCGGAACGGGGCGGAACGGGGCGGAACGGGGCGGAACGGGGCGGAACGGGGCGGAACGGGGCGGAACTGGGCGAAACGGGGCGGAAGGGGGCGGAACGGGTCGGATCGGGTCGGATCGGGTCGGATCGGGTCGGAACGGGGCGGAACGGGGCGGAACGGGGCGGAACGGGGCGGAACGGGGCGGAACGGGGCGGAACGGGGCGGAACGGGGCGGAACGGGGCGGAACGGGGCG